>ML247144.1:0-38213 GCA_005239495.1 Nicotiana undulata
TTACTACTGAGTTGGCGTACTCATAAAGACTCCCTGTGCCTATGTGCACAGATCCAGGTACTACTTCGCAGCAGTAGCTGACGCAGGTTCGATAGTAGCGTTTTCACGGGATTTCGAGGTAGTTGTCTAGCGTCCACAGCTTCTCCATTTCCCTTCCTTATTATGTTTTTAGCTCTTGATTCAGAGACTTATATTATAGTTTTAGGAGAGTTAGATTTATTTATTCTTAGATGCTCATGACTATTGACTCCAGTTCTTGGGAGGTTGTTTAGGCTAATATGGGAACACTAAGACATTAATTTCCTTATTTATGCTATGGTTGCTTGCTTATTATTATATTGTGAACTGTTAAAATTGAACAAAAGCGTAGTAATGTGATAGTTGACTAGCCTAGTTCCACGATAGGCTCCATCACGGCCTGTTAGGATTCGGGGTCGTGACAAAATTATCGAGCATAAGTCATCGGCTAGTTCCTACATACACGTTTTTATTGTTACTGACTATATCTTTTTCATTTTTTTCTTTAATTTGTTTTCCTAAAACCAACAAAACCAGGAAAAATTAACAAAAATCGAATTGATGTAATTTTTCTAAGATCGGTTTGATTTGGTTCAAGTATTTGAAAATCGACTTAATTAATTTTTTAATGGATAAAAATTAACCTAAGTTGAACCATGAATGCTCCAAATACCAAGTTTAAAAAAACATAGAATTCATGTAGAAGAGTCGATGTAATCGGCTGGTGTGATTGGGATCGATAGTTAGAAACTTTTTATGAAAGTTCGCAACCAAAATTGTAAAGACAACAAATGAGCATCATACCTATACAAAGGTTGAAAATAGTGAAACATTGAAAAAGTAATTTCCCTAAGTCATATTGTATGTGTTAAATAAAAATAAATACATATATAACAACAACAACAACAATAATAATAATAATAATAATAATAATAATAATGTTTACCTCGAAATACGAGTAACAATTAAACTTGTAATATGGTTATAAGGATACGCGATCTGATTCAATACCAATTGATAAATGGCTAAATAAATAAATAAATTAAACGGTTAAGATAAATCAAATCAATGTCGTTGCGAGTTATTGACCTCGATTGGAACATGCATGAGATCAAGCGTTAAGAACAGTAGTAAATTGTAAGCAAGTAAAAGACCAGCGTATTGTTATCTCTCAGTAAGTGTGTGTGTTTACAAATGAACAGGGTTCCTCTTTATATAGTAGAAGAATCCTAAATAAGGTATAACTCTAATTTCGGAAATAAAACCCATGATTGGCATCAATAACCGTTAGCGGTTCTGTCAATTCCGAGATTCCCGTTGAGATCTGTGGTCGATCGTTGATATCTCGCTATTCTGTTGCTTGATGTCGGTCATACCCGATCGTCGATACTTCGGTCTTCGTGTCTTCGAGCTCGAGCTCGCTTCGATATGAGCTTAATCTCGAGGCAGACCTTCGAGCCCATAAAATCGGGCATCCTCAATTTTAGCCGTATACAGATAGTCCCTGCGTTTCTTAGAATGAAATGATAAGAAACAATTTGAGCCTCGATTCCCCTGCACCTCGATCATGACGTCGTCTTCATGACGTGAGCGATGGATGTGACCGGAATGTGCCGTCGGTTCGGCTCCCCAAATCATCAATGCATGTTAATCGTTGGTCGGCCACTAGTGCCACCGAACCGTCGCCACAAACCTATAAGTACCATCTCCTTTGTTGAATTCAAATTTTACTTTGCTTTGATAAAAAACTCTCAACTTTCTAATCCTTCTTATCTCCCTTTTATCCCCGCCAGTTACACCACCGTTGTTCTTACTGGAGCCACCAATTTTATACCTTTCTTCTACTTTCTTCGCATACACAAATGGCAAAAACCTCCAAAACTGTGCCTCAAAAATAAAAGGCTTCATCTTCCTCCTCCCAGTCGATCGGTGATAAAACACTGGTGGAGCCTCATATCGAGGAGTGTGTCTCGGGGCCAATCAAACTAACTTCTGACTTTAAAGTCGAGAGACCCTCCTCAGTTTCGGGTCGCTGTGAGCTTATGTACCGATACATCTGCTCGATATCGAAAGGCGATCTCGAGAGGGTGAAGAAAGACTGTAATTTGGAAAATAAAGAAGTGGTGGTTCCTTCCCGTGAGGAGGACATCACTACCTATGTGAAAGGGTACTTGAGTGTGTACACCTAGCTTTTCACGCTGGGTCCAGTAGATCCGGTCATTCTCGATTTCTGCCGCAAGTATCGAGTGACCCTTGGCAAGATATACCCTTCTTTCTGGTGTATTGTAAGCTTGCCCAGGTTTTTTTCGAGCAAGGTCGAGGGGATGACTTTCACCCTCGACTATCTGATAAGGTTATACAGTCCCCGCCTTTATCGAGTTGGGTTGATAAAGCTGCAACGTTGGGCTACGAAGACGCTATTCTCGAGCATTGATGAAGACAAGGACTGGGTATGGATGGGACGGTTCATACGCATCAAGACCTCCGACCTAATTCCAGTCGAGAAGATGTCATTCCCCGAGGATTGGAACATGAAACGTAAGTGCAACTTTGTCACTGGTGCCTACAATATTACTTCCTTTATCCCTTTTCTGACTCATGTTCTCTTCTTATAGTGCAACTTCTCCTTGGTTTCCCGGTGCAATTCCAGATCTCTAAAGCTGAGTTTGACAGATGGCCTCCACCTCTTCTTATTCCAAACGCTGCTGGCGTGATTTGGCCAAAGGCCGATGGGAGGCCAAAAACTACGGTGAGTTTTTTCGCTTGTGCATCGAGGTTTTCCTCGTAGTATAATCCTTATTTATTTGGTTTCTTTATGTGTAGATCTTGGTGATAATGTGGCCATGAGGCCACCTCCGCTTGGGGAAGAGGAGGCATCGATGCCAAACAAGGAGAGGAAGATGAGAAGAGCTTCTCCTTCCGATGCCCCAAGCCCAAAAAGAACAAATCTCGAAAGTCAAAAGCCGAGCTTCCTTCTCCTCGAGTCGACGTAGTTCAACGACTCCGAGGGGAAGACGAAGAGGATGAAGATGATGGTTGCCCGCTGGTGACCCGAAAGGGGGGAAGTACTGAAGCTTCCAGGAGTATCAAGCCGGTGGAGCTCGAGGCGGCTCCATCTCAGACTGAGGACATTTCGGAGGAGGGCCCGAGCAGAGTCCATGACCAATCGGGTGGTGAGGATGCCCCACACCATGATAATCAGCCTATGGATGTGCCTAAAGGGTCTAGCCCCGAGGCCCTTCAAAGAGAAGACAATGTCCCAAGTGATTCACTTGGGATAATCAACATTGGTGACTCGCCACTTGGACCCTCATTCTCCAAGGGACAGTTCCAAGATGCTCGAGCCATGGGTACTCCTGATGTGGGATAGACAGATGAATGAAATGACATATTCTGGGACTGCTTTTCCGGAGTCGACGATGGTCCCTAACCAAACGCATCGTTCGTGTTCGACGGGGCTCGGCGGTTTCTGAATCAAGTAAGTTTATTTCTTGTATTTACACTTGCGTTTAATTCATATTTCTTCAATCCTTACTCTTTTCTTTGTGTATAGGCCATTGTGCTTCACCGAGAAGCATCTTTAAAATCGAAGGCTAAGCTGTCTCGATGTGAGACCGAGCTCAAGAAGCTCGTAGAGGAGAGGGATGGCCTCAAACTCCTCTATGTTCAAAAGGAAGAGGATATTATGACCCTTGAGCTGAACTCACAAGGGCTCATCAAGCTCAGACTGAACCTACCTTTTGGTTTTGCATATTCATCAAAAGTGTGAGTTGGTGGATCAACTTCAAGAGGAAGCTAATACGAAGGAGGCTGAAACCTTAGGGTGGAGACAACATATGGAGCGCCTTGCCTCGAAGAATGATGCACTTTAGGCCCAACTGTCTTCAGACGAGTTTTGACTCCAAAGTTTGAAGGAGGAAAGCCTGGCTCGAGCTCGGAGGATCGAGGAAGTTGAGGCCAAGTTGGCCGCCGAGCTTGCAAAGGCTAAGGCTGAGGTAGAGGTTCTTGTGGCCTCTTATAGAGCTGATGCCGAAGCTGCCAATCTTCGGGCACATGAGATCTACGCTACTGCTGAAATTAGATTATCATGTGTTGTCGACCATGTTAGGCGGCAATCTCGAAGAGAGGCTCTTGAGGAAGTGCACGCTCGTGGCTTCGACCTCTCAGCTGACATCAAAGACGCCAAAGTTTTGCAGGATGAGGTCGCAACCTTGCTTTCTGATGAAGAGGATTCAACCAATGGGTCTGAGAGCGGAGAGGATGAAGATGAGGCTGCTGAAGAAGCGGCTCCCCAAGATGTGTCTCTCGAGGATGTGTCTCCCGGGGTAGGCTAGGCCTTTAGGATTTTCTGTTCTTGTATAATTTTTGTGTAAGACCCTTATTGGCCTTTTGTACATATTATTCGATATAATAGAAAATTTCTCCTTGAATGCCTTCGTATATTTCAAGTTTAGATATGCTTTTTGTCTTGAAAACGTTGAAAATTCTTATTGTTGTAATCTTACTAACTTCAGTTCGAAGCCAAAGCATACTCTTAAGTTTTTCGTTTCTACGAGGGTAAGTCCCCGAGTTTGAAATTTGTTCGAGACTTATCTCGAGGGTGGCTCGATCAAACTTATAGATGTGTTATCTTTATAACCAAGTTCGAATGAATCTTGAACTTAGGATAAAGTAAACCCTTAGGTTTTTATCAAATGATTGTTAAGTTTTTTGAGCTTACAGCAATATACCCTTTAGGGTTTTTGGGTGAATCTTTGAGCTATTTTGACTTTTATTTGAGATCGGAATAGCAGAACCCTAGGGTTCGAATCGAGTGAGAACGAGGTCTCGACTCTAATTGTATTGGCCTGTAAGCTCTTTAGATCGTCCCTTAGGCTCTTTTAGATTGGCCCTTAGGCTCTTTAGATTGGGCCGATTCGACCTCTAAAAATGGCTATTATTTTTCCCTTTTCGGCTAAAAGACTTAGTGAAAATTTCTTTCTGCCTTAGCATATGTTTTTTTTATACCCATTGGGTTTTTCGAGGGTCCGATGATCGGAACCTTATTTTATTTTTTGTGTCTTAATGTGTTTGTGTTAAGATAATTTGATACCCCTTAAGGTGTTTTTCGAAGACCGATATTATCGAAGCCTTTCAATTACTCGAGGGATGATTTTATCGAAGCCCTTTTTTCTTTTCTTTGCCGAGGGTAGCCTTATTTAACCGGGTTTTCAAAGTATTTGAAGGCCTTTTGTTTATAGAGGAAGTCGGACGTCTCCGAGCCGCGTTATTTTGGTCGTAGTCTTTAATGTGGCCGTAGCCTTCGGGTATGTCTTTTGGACTGATTTCCCGATAACATTTCGAATCGAAATGTTAGTCCCCGAGTATGGTGGTCTTGGCCTATATATCGAGGGGTGCCTCTTTGAGGTCTTATGGTTTCGAACTTTGATAGCTCAAGTGTGCAGCCCCCGAGTGTTCGAAGTATGCTTGTACTAGGCCCTTGAGCCATTTTTCACAAGTGTTAGTTTTGCACAATAGATTAGAATCATAGGTACACGATTCGTATAGTAGAAAATTTACTTCGAAACATGAGATGTTCGAGAAAAGAGAATGCTTCTTTGAATAATTTATACATGCGTATATGTTTTGTTGTCAGGACTCCGCTAATCTATATGGACATGGTTCATTCGACCGTTTGGCCCATTAATTTTTTTTTCCTATCGAGACCCATTGATACTAGGGGTATTTCTCGAACACATAACATATGAGGGTGATGCCCCCCAGTATTCGAGGTTGATTGCAAAGAAGCCTTGGATACTGTTGAATTATCCTTAGGTAGCCCATAATTGTTGCCTCGTTAAAAAACTTGCCGGGAAAACCCATTTAGGATAAAAACCGGTCTAAGGGAAAAAGAGTGCAACGCGTACTTTAAAACCTGAGGTCTCGATATCTTGGGTCGAATTCCTGCAATGAGTTAGTTTTGAATATTTATGTAAATGAAAGAAAAGAGAAAGTCATACCTTACCAATAGTACCGCTTAAGGAGTGATATGTTCCAGTTATTCGACAGGCATTATTCCGAGTTTGTAAGATCCTTTTCCGACTATGTCGAGGATTTGGTAGGGTCCTTCCAATTAGGGCCGAGTTTCCCTTCATTAGGGTCTCGAGTGTTGATAGGGACTTTTCTTAGGACTAAGTCACCGATTTGTAGTGTCGAAGGTTGGTTCTTCGGTTGTAGTACCTATCGATTCGTTGCTTTTGTGCAACCATTCGAATGAGTGTAGCTTCTTGTTTTTCATCTAACAACTCGAGGTTAGTATTCATAGCCTCGCGATTTGATTCCACTGTTGCATATCGGAACCTGGCGCTAGGCTCTCCGACTTCGACCGATATCAAGGCTTCAGAGCTGTATACTAAGGAAAACGGAGTTGCTCCTGTACTCGACTTCGACGTTGTCCGATAAGGCCATAGGATCTCGGGCAATTTTTCTCTCCACTTCCATTTGGCTTCGTTTAGCCTTTTCTTCAAATTTCGGATGATAGTCTTGTTCGTTTATTCGGCCTGTCCGTTCCCACTCGGGTGATACGGTGTTGATAGTGTCCTCTTTATTTTATGATCCTTGAGGAATTTTGTTACTTTGCTGACGATGAACTGTTTGCCATTATCACATACTATTTCTGCGGGTATCCCAAATCGGCATGCGATGTGATCCCATATGAAATTGATCACTTCTTTTTCCCTAACTTTTTCGAAGGCCTATGCTTTAACCCATTTAGAGAAATAGTCAATCATAAATAAAATGAACTTAGCTTTACCTGTGGCCGATGATGTCCACTCCCCATTTCATGAATGGCATTGGGGATATGGCCGAGTGAAGTTGTTCGCCGGGCTGGTGGATCATTGGTGCAAACCTTTGACATTTATCGCATCTTCGAACGAACTCCTTAGAGTCTTTTTCCATGTTATCCCAATAATATCCTACTCTTACAACCTTTCGAATGATTCCGCAAGTGCCTTCGTGGATTTCTCGTAGAACATAGACAGTATCTCCCTGTCCCAAGAATACTTCTAATGGACCATCGAACGTCCTCATGTACAATGTTCCGTCTTCGTTTAATGTAAATCGAGCGGCTTTAGTCCGTAAGGCCATCGATTCTTTTGGATCCGACGGTAGCTTCTCGTTCTTCAAATATTCAATATATTTGTTTCTCTAGTCCCAAGTTAAGCTCGTAGAATCTATTTGAGCACGTCCTTCCTCGATCATAGATCTCGAGAGTTGGACGAAAATCCCCGAGCTGATCTCATCTTCTTCGACCGATGACCCCAAATTGGCAAGTGCATCAGCCTCGATGTTTTGTTCTCGAGGTATATGTTGTAGAGTCCACTCTTTAAAACGGTGTAGGGTTACCTGCAATTTGTCTATGTACCTTTACATCATGTCCTCTCGAACTTCGAAGGTTCCGTTTACCTGGTTAACTACCAGTAGAGAGTCACATTTAGCTTTGACGACTTCCGCCCCTAAGCTTTTAGCTAGATCGAGACCTGCAATCATGGCCTCATACTCGGCCTCGTTATTAGTCAATTTGGTAGTTTTAATGGATTTCCTAATAATATTTCCCGTGGGCGGTTTCCAAAACATGCCGATCTCAGACCCTTTTACATTCGAGGCACCGTCCGTGAAGAGGGTTCATACCCCCGATGATGTACCCGATTTAAGTAGAAGTTCCTTTTCCACTACATGTACGAGGGTTGGCGTAAAATCAGCCACGAAGTCTACTAAAATTTGAGACATGATGGTTGTTCGAGGTTGATATTCAATATCGTACCCGCCAAGTTCAACGGACCATTTGGCCAATTGGCCCGATAATTCGGGCTTGTGCAAAATATTTCAGAGTGGATAAGTGGTTATCACACATATGGGATGACACTTGAAATATGAATTTAATTTTCTAGATGCGCTTATTAATGCAAGTGCCAATTTCTCTAAGTGTGGATACCTAGTTTGAGCATCTCTTAAGGTCCGACTTACGTAATAAATAGGAAACTGCGTACCTTGCTCTTCTCAAACTAGTACACAACTTACCGCTATCTCGGACACTGCCAAATATAAGTACAGCTTCTCATCTGCCCTCGGAGTGTGAAGTAGAGGTGGGCTTGATAAGTATCGCTTCAATTCCTCCAATGCTTGTTGACATTCCGGGGTCCATGCAAAATCATTTTTCTTTTTGAGTAAGGAAAAGAACTTGTGGCTCCGATATGATGACCTTGAAATGAACCGACCCAAGGCATATATCCGCCCGGTTAGCCTTTGTACAACTTTCACACTTTCTACGACGGTGATATCCTCGATGGCCTTAATCTTATCGGGGTGCCGAGGAATTTGCCCGAACCAACCCGAAAGCAGATTTTTCGGGGTTAAGTTTCATGTTGTACTTCCTCAAGATTTCGAATGTTTCTTGCAAATGAGTTAAATGGTCCTCTGCGTGCAGGGACTTAACTAACATATCGTCAACGTAAACTTCCATTGATTTACCTATCTGTTTTTCGAACATTTTGTTAACTAGGCGTTAGTATGTAGCTTCTGCATTGTTTAGCCCTAAAGGCATTACATTGTAACAATAGGTTCCATACTTAATGATAAAAGAAGTCTTTCCTTGGTCTTCTGGGTCCATCTGGATTTGATTGTACCCAGAATAGGCGTTAAGAAAGGTAAGGATCTCGTGGCCGGCAATGGCATCGATCATATGATCGATGTTAGGCAACAAAAAAGAGTCTTTCTGACATGCTTTGTTCAAGTCCTTATAGTCTACACACATTCTAAGTTTGTTCCCCTTTTGGGGACTACAACTACATTAGCTAACCATTCGAGATATTTTACTTCCCGAATGGATCCTATTTTGAGAAGTTTGGTTATATTGTCCTTTTTGAAGGCGTGCTTTACCTCGGACCGGGGTCTTCTCTTTTGCTTTATTGGTCTGAACTTGGGATCTAGGCTCAGTCGATGAGTTGTTATCTCTGGTGGGATCACTGTCATGTATAAATGGGACCATGCAAAGAAATCCATGTTATCAATAAGAAATTGAATGAGTTTTTTCCTGAGCTCGAGGGTCAACCATGTTCCTAGGTATACCCTTCGTTCGGGTAGATACTCGATTACTATCACCTGTTCCAGCTCATCTACCGTTGACTTGGTTGCATTTGATTCTTCGGGAACAACGAAATCTCGAGAAGTAAGAAAATCCTCATCTTCTTCTTCGATTACCTGTTTCTCCGATTCGGTCGAAGCTTGGGACAATGATTGCTATTTGTCCGTATGCTTATATTTGGCGCTCGATTTTTCTGAGGTCGAAGGTGTTGATATTGGCGTCACCTCATCGACTGCAAATTTTTTCTTTGCAACGTGTTGTTCCCCGTAAACTATTTTCACACCCTCCGTTGTCGGGGACTTCATCATTTGGTAAAGGGTCGACAATATTGTCCTCATGTTTTGGATCTAGGGCTTTCCGAGCAGTGCATTATATCTCATGTCACCTTTGATGACATGGAACTTTGTATCTTGAATGGTCCCGGCCACGTTTACTGGTAGTATTATCTCCCCTTCGTTGTTTCACTAGCCATGTTGAAGCTGTTTAGGACTCGAGATGCAGGTACAATTTGGTCTTGCGAGCCGAGCTGTTGTACAACCCTCGAACTGATTATGTTTGTTGAGCTACCTGGATCCACTAGAACACGTTTAACTTGAATCTTATTTAACAATACCAGGGCGTCGTTGTGTGGCTGAGAGATGCCATCTGCTTCTTCGTCATTTGACGATAAAGTGCCTTCGGGCACATAGTCCCGAGTCCGTTTTTCTCTAGTGATCGACACCTTGGTGCGTTTGAATATAGGCTCTTGTGGGACGTCGACCCCGCTGACGATCATGTGAATAACATGCTGAGGTTATTCCTGTTCATTCTTTCTGTTGGCGTCTCTTTCTTTGAAGTACTTAGTATTAGCATCTCTTAGTTTGTTCCATTTCACTCTAGCCTTCTGTTTGACGATACTTTCCTCAATAAGTGACCATTTCTCCAAGTTCTGTAGGATAGTCTTCTCTTGTAGTAGCAAGGAGTCTGAATATCGTAGCCTCATTTCCTCCTGAACTTGAATAAGGTCAGCCTTGTCCTTGTCAATTCCCTCATCAATGCCCTTATACTCAATAGTATTAAGGCTTTTGAATAGAGGTTTCAGAGCTTTCAGTTTCTTCAAAATGTTCTCCATTTGATCATCAACTTACTTTCTCCACATAGTGCCAACAATTGTATGAAACTCATCATGAGAAGCCCATACATTAAAAACCCTAAAAGGAGTTTTAATGTTTAGTTTAACAATTTTATATTGACAAGCATTGACGAGTGGTCAGAGATTAAATGTATATCATATTCTGTGTGCACATGTCCCCACTTCATCATCCAACTATCATTGCCAAAGATCCTATTAATTCTGCTCACAATCCTTTTTGTTCCTTGTTGATTATTGGACCAGGTATAGTAGTCTCATTTCCATGGTATCTCATTCAGTAGAAGATTGTGTATGCAATCAGAAAGGTCAGTTATTTTCATTCATTGTCATAGGGTTGCCATACATCTTGTCTTATGTATATAGCATAGCATTAAAATCACCCCTATCAGCCGTGGTTTGTTTGTGTGTGCAGAGATATCAGCCAGACTTGTCCATAGTTCCTTTCTTTGCTCAACTGTATTGAAGCCATATACCGATGTTATATATGATTCAAATCCATCCAATCTGCCTTTAACTAGGCAGTATATAATCTGAGCCTCTACTCTTTCAACATCTACACTATACACATTTGGATCCTAGGTGAGCCGTATTCTGCCATTCACAGCTTTTGGGTAGTTACACTGCAGAGCCCATCCTGGTAATATGTTTTTATAAACTCTCTTCACATGTGGTTCTTTGACTCTTGTCTCAAGCAATCCATCTAGTTTGATATGTTTACTCTTCGGGTATGTTAATATCTCTTTCTGCTTGTATCTATTTTTTACACCCCTAACATTCCACACCAACCAAGTCAATTCGATTGGGAGAGAGGCCTACTTTCTGCTGTAGACAGGTTATTATTACTCCTTAATTCACCTGTTATCTCTAAAGTTCTAGTGTTCCTCTATATGCTACCTGCTAGAGCTGGAACTTCTCTAGGTCAACTAAGCTCAGGGCTTTAATGCTCTTGCTCCTCCGAAATGCCATCTCCCTTTGACCAGTTTCGTATTGATAGTGCTCATCATCTGTAGCTTTGATAGTCACCGTAACCTCAGCTGCCTTATCAGTCTTGTCACCTACTGCTTTTGTTCTTCACTCCTATATAACCATTGGAGATCCTCCCTCTGTATGTGCTGGCTGAGCATTTTCTCTTGGACTTCTCCTTCTCCTTGGCTGCATATAGGCCCGGTTATCAACTTCTTTTTGCTTGCAGCAGTGACCTATTTTTAGGCAAACCTCACAAAATTCTGGTTTTCAATCGTATTCAATCGATTGTTCAAATGTCTCCCATCTGGTTCCCATACTAAGACACTAGTAGGAAGAGGTCTTGTAACATTTATTTCAATGAGCATACGGGCATAGGACATCCTTTTCTATTTTGAGGTACACTCATTAGCACACAGTGGCTTCCTATTGCACTGGCAATCCTACTCAGTGATTTACCTCCCTAACAACTCATGGGTAGGTTTGGCAATACCACCAACATGGGTATTTCCTACAGGAACTCCTTTGTGAAATCAAAATTAACAGTCCATGACTTCAATATCATCGGTTTGTTATTGATTGTATAAGGCCCAGAATATAAGAGTTCCTGCATATCACTAGTAGACTGAAATTTGATAACATAATATCCTTCCTCATGGTAAAACACCTCTCGTTCAGCTACTCGATTCCAACTATGTTTCACAAACCTATGCATATAGTTATACCCCGGCATCTCTCCAATTACATACACAATCAGTGCACTCTTCCATTTCTGGATTTCTCTATCAACATCATCCATTTCCAATTGAAGTACAACTTTTCCCTCAACAATTGCATGAGGAATGTAATCTAATTTTAAACCGTTTTCAAAGCTACAATTACCTGCAAAGAGGGATGTCCACACAATTGGCTTTTCCTTGTTCTCAATTGTTGGCTCCAGATCTGGGATGCCCTTACTTGTACTCGTCTGATATGTTGTCTTCACTAGTGTAATCTCCTTTTGCATGCTTAGAGATGGGCTAGTGCTCAAGTCCAACCTCTTAGCGGTGTGTTGAACACTTGATTCCACTTGTTTGTGCTTCAAATAATGAAACAGGAGTAGTCGCCGGCAGAGGCGGACCTACGTATATGGTAGGGGGTTCACGTGACCCCGTAAATCTCGGGAAAAATTCTGTATATATATACCTTGAGAAACATGTGTATATTTAATTAGGCACCCTCAAGCACAAAAGCCTGTTGGGGGCTCTGGTTGAATGTGCTACTTAGCTTTGATTTTGTGTGGAATGTCCTGGGTTCGAATATTAACCGTAGCTTAGATATTTCATTTATTTATTATGTCTTGCCTTTTTAGTTTAGAATTCACCCCAACCTCCTTTTTCTTATATTTATTTTTTAACTGTTTTTTTGTTTTGATTAAACCCCAACCTTAAAAGCTCTAAATTACTTCTCTCTTCCCATTCCCAAATTCCATACCTTACTTCACCTCCTAATTCACTTGTATATGTTAGTCATCACGTAAAGTTTGTCGGCATCCGACGGGTGCCGACAGGACCCAACAACTATTGGTAAAGTTCTCCACTAATAGTGCCCCCATTATCTTCAAATTCTAGATCCGCCTCTACTAGCCATGACCACGGTAGGCGTACATTTAACTAATTTGCGCTGAGGAGTGAGGACATGGGAGCTATAGAGAGAAAGCACACTTTTTTGTTTATTTCATTTGGTTACAATTTTGAATTTCTTGTATTTGTTCCATGCAACTGGTAAATCTTTTTCCTTCTCATACAAGTTCTCTTGAAGAGCCTATAGCAGATTTTTGTACCTTACAGTCATTTTACTCGAATCTTCCGTTTAAGCTGTTCAATCTCAGGTTTTAGTGATAGTGCATGCGAAAATAAGTTTCAATTTAATTTCTATAAGTTATGTATCTAAGCTTAAAATTTTAAAATAATCTATCTATCTATATTATTATAAAAGCACGAATATTGGAACGTTAAATGTTAAACGATAAAAATATTCCTAAAATATTAACTGACTTTTATACCCTTCAAAACTGAATTATTTCTTCAAAAAACAATAGAATATAGGATAAAATTATAAAATTTAGTGCCTAAAATATAGGGGTTTAAAATCAACTAATACTAGAAAATTTTAAGACCATAAAATATAACGTGAATGAAGTTATAAATGTATAAAATATAGGAGTTTGTTACCAATTAATAATAAAACTTCTTAAAGTCACATGCTATTGGAAATAAGATGAACAATTTTTTAAGCCACAACATAATGTAATATTTCATTGCCATTCGAACTCTTTTTGTTTAAACTTATGAACGAATACATAAAGGAAACAAATAATTACACTATGCTTAAACGTGTAGAACATATAATTGGCTGCCTATTTTGTTTCAGTTTCAAAATGAGAGGTAGTCTTTAAATAAAATTCTATTTTCTACTATTATTTATACCAAAGTAGACTATCAATTTATGTAGGATCTAAAAAATAGGGCAAAATATTATGATTAGGACATTAGTTCCTTTTCCCCCAAAGATGTGTCTTTCAAGATTAAAATATGTCCGACTTTTGTACCCTTCAAAATTGAATTATTTCTTAAAAGACAAATTAGTATATAGCCTTGATATGGTAGGTATGACGATCTTTTAATATATATACGGTAATTTGCAACTCAAAAAAATCTCCGTTAATGACTACTCATAATAAAATTACTTTAAAAAATAGATATACCAAAATTACATCTCTAACATTTTCTGTGATCATTGAGTTGAACATACTAAATAATCTTGATATGAGCAAGTATACTTGTGTAGACACATGATGACGCAAGTGGTTTCTAATAAATTGGATCAATAAGAATTTGAGTTGTCTGTATAAACAAACAAATACGATTTAATGTGTGGGTAAGATATTGAAAGTTTTTAGACCTAAAAATGAGTAATAATCGAAANATATATATATATATATACACATATATATATATATATACACACACATATATATATATATATACACACATATATATATATATATATACGGTAATTTGCAACTCAAAAAAATCTCCGTTAATGACTACTCACAATAAAATTACTTTAAAAAATGAATATACCAAAATTGCATCTCAACGTTTTCTGTGATGATTGAGTTGAACATACAAAATAATCTTGATATGAGCAAGTATACTTGCGTAGACACATGATGACGCAAGTAGTTTCTAATAAATTGGATCAATAAGAATTTGAGTTGTCTGCATAAACAAACAAATACGATTTAATGTGTGGGTAAGATATTGAAAGTTTTTAGACCTAAAAATGAGTAATAATCGAAATAGAATAACGTCCAACTGAAAAAAGTTCGATGAAAGACAGGAGCGCTGAAATTAATTTTAAGCTTTATTTTCTTCGTTATCAATATATCTTTATATGGAAATGTATATTAGACTTCATATACCTTAAAGCTTAACAAAAAGTATCATAACTTCACATAAAATAGTAAAAAATAGTGCATTAACTTATTTTCCAACTTTATTACATAACTTTGTGATTTCAGAATGTTTAGTTTTAGTTTGTTCTCCCGTATTATGTCAAACATTATACATGGCTTGGTTTGTATGATATATTGTATTTTATTTATTTATTTTAAGTAACTAATTTCGTATGGTGTACATATTCAATAGTATATGCAATTGAAAGTTTATTACTATCACTATGCATTTGTCGTGCAACGCACGAACATAGAGACTAGTACTATATTAAAAGCACGAAGGACCTTAGCGAAATATCGTTTGTCTTTTTTGCCCTTTAAAATTTAATTCCACATTAGGCAAAATAATCATTTAATTATTCTAATATTTATTAAGACTTTAAAATCAACTAAAAATCTTGCATATTAAATAATCACCTTGTTTGAACTACTAGGTAAGAAATTCCAATATTAAAAATCAATATTAATTAAAGATTGATAAATTTTAGCTTATATATACTTTCTTTATGGTGTTGAATCAAAAGGCAAATAAGGAATAGAAAGAATCAAATCAAATTTGACATTAGTCTTGTTTATTATAGGTCCTCTGTAATTTTTCTTCTTTTATTTTTTGGACTATCATTACCATGAATCCATGACAAAGAATAAGTTGATCAAATATTTTATGTAAAAGAATTTCTGTGGATTAAGTACGAAATAATTAATAGGAGCTGATATTGCGTGTATCTATCCATATCTATACTATATCAAAAGTACGAAAATCGGGATCGTTTGGTATGAGGTATAAGAAGGTATAAAAATTTAATACCACCTTAATACCCTGTTTGGTTAGCAAACCGGGTATAAGTTATCCTGGTGTTAATTTTAACACTGAGATAACTTATACCTTATAGAATATGGGGTAATTAGCACCGGTATAACTTATACCTTTTTTTTAGAAATTATACGGTTGTCATTCTTAATACAACATACCAAACAATGAATAAACAACAATCTCAGCATAACTTATCCCAATATAACTTATACCGGCATAGCTTATACCGGTATAAATCGTATTTCAACCAAACGACCCCTTAAATAAATGTCATTCACCTGTTTTACCCTCCATAAATAGAGTACACACTAGACAAGATTGCCATTTAACTATTTACTTAATATTTAGGACTTCAAAATCACCTAAATTATTTATATTATTTTTTTCTTATTTAAACTATATAATATACCCATATATGTAAAAAGAAATTACTAACAAAGTCAAAGTAGGAAACTAGCGTGTACTTAGAAGTCGGACTCCTTTAAGGTTTAGGAGTATTGTCATTGTTATAGAATAATTGTTTTTGTCTTTAGAATTTTACTATTTTAGTAAACATAAATAATTAAATGAAAGGGAATAGGTAGGAAGCAAATGAAGTCTGATGCCGTTAGAACTCCTTTTTCCTTTTTTCTTTAATACAAAATGTTACTCTTTTTAGTGTAAATATTCCAAAGGTTATTCACTATCCACGACTATATAGTGAATATTTTAAAATAATTAAAAGGTATGTGTGCATTATAATTTACTAATAAAAGAATAGATTTAATTTTAACTCAAAAACTATCAAAATTCCTATACATCGTAAATCAAACCTATAAACCTAACATACGAGTAAAAAAATATCTATAAATCTATAAATAAGCTTACAAATAACAAGACTACTAAATTTGAAAATAATATTATTACCGTAATAATAACTATAATGTACTTCAGAATTTTTAACGAATTTTTACATGTTAAAGCACAGAACCCAATCAGATAAGCGAGCATAAATAAGATATTGAAATTATATATCAAAATTATACTAATAAATCATATGTATTTTTGTAAGAAATTTAAGGATGAAATAGTAGGAACGAAATGTATTTTATAAATAAGTTGTCATTTTTTTCTTTTCTTGCAATTTAGTCCAACAAATGAAGATGCCTTACTATATCTTTTTATATTAAATAACTTATTTTAAGATATTAATCCAACGGTAGTCATTTTTAAAAATTTATATTGTCAACATTAAATTTTTGGAAGCTATAAGACCAATCTTTTTATTCTCTTTTGTGTTTTGTTTTCAGTATTAGGTCACTAAAATAACGATAATTTTCAAAAGACAACATATGTCCTTATAAATCACCATAAATCATTTAAAAACTTATGTGAAATATGATTTCTTTATTTATTGAGCTAACAAAATGGGAACAATATTCAGTATTTTCTAGAATATTTCTTTAACTTTTATTCTATAATTTATATTAGTCAAATATTTACGTAATTTTTAAAAATGATGTATTCATTAATATAGATACACACTCAACTCGCGTACCATAAAGCTAGTTAGTAAAAAAATGTGGGAATACTAAAATTTCACTAATTTATTAAATATATAAGTTATAATACATCCAAACAATTTAAGTAAAAAGATGCAGTAGTATGTAGAACAAAAATAATAAATATTTTTTTTTTCTCTGTCAAATGACAATTCAGTCTTATTTGTAAACCAGAGGTATTCCACCTCATGCCTTTGTCGGCCATCCTTCTGTTTTTAACAGTTTCTCTCTTCCTCCCACGATCTGATCACTCGATCTTTCTCTTTATCTCAATTTTTCATTTTCCGATCCCTCGCACAGATCCGATATCTGAACCATTTCCAAATCGGATCCGGGTCGTCCGAACTGATCATTCAAAAATGGCGGCATCACGTCGTCTCCGTGATCTCCAAGCCCAGCCCGGTAACAAAATTTGTGTCGATTGCTCTCAGAAGAATCCCCAATGGGCATCTGTTTCCTATGGCGTTTTCATGTGTTTGGAATGTTCCGGCAAACACCGTGGTCTAGGTGTCCATATCTCTTTCGTCCGATCCGTTACAATGGACTCATGGTCCGAGATCCAGCTCAAAAAAATGGAGCTAGGCGGTAATGATAATTTAAACAAATTCATGGCCCAATATGGAGTCCGAAAAGAAACTGACATTGTTACCAAATACAATACCACAGCTGCTTCTGTTTACCGTGATAGGATTCAATCCTTAGCTGAGGGTAAACCCTGGCGGGACCCACCTGTTGTTAAGGAGGGTCCTACACACGGTAACAATAGCAGAAGTAAGCCTAAGCCTCCGTTGAGTGGCAATAGAAATGGAAATTACGGTGGTAATTCTAATTCTGGTTGGGATAATTGGGATAGTTTTGATGATGGAGGAATTAATGGCGGGAATAATAGTAATAATATGAGGAGAAATCAGACAGTGAGTGATTTTAGGAGTGGTGGAGGTAGTGGTGGTGGGCCTGCTAGGTCGAGGTCTACAAATGATTTTACGCGGGACCAGTATGAGGCTTCTGCTGCGAATAAGGATAATTATTTTGCTAGGAAAATGGCTGAGAATGAGTCCCGGCCGGATGGTGTTCCGCCATCTCAAGGAGGGAAGTACGTTGGATTTGGATCAAGTCCTGCTCCTATGAATAATAATTATAATAATAATTCGCAAGGCGATGTTCTTTCAGCTGTTACTCAGGTACAAATTTGCAGTATAAGTGTAGTTTCACCTGATGTAGCATGTTACGTATCTTATTCGATTTTACATTATGCTTAATATAGGCAATTATGATCTATCATTTGTTATAAATGATGAACCGTCACTGTGAAAAATGACACTCACTATATAGGAGTACGTATAGCTGATGAGGTTTTGCTGCTTGATGTGTGCAGGGATTCGGTAGGTTATCTATGATAGCAGCCTCAGCGGCACAGGAGTTGGGTTCGAAGGTACTTTGAGTTGACTTTTATACTAAATTGAAAGTCCATTAATCTTCTGATTTTGTGGAGGTGTCGTCATAGTTAATTTCCCCAAGTACATGCAGTCATAAATATTCTGAAAGTGTGAGGCAGTAATACTAAGCAGAAGAAAAATGAGGTTTTCAAAGAGCTCTGACAAATAAAGGTATTGAAAGATTAAAATCAGGAAATTTGGTGCCTAAAAGTTTTCTCAAGATGGAAAATGGGGCATCTATGTCTTGTATGTAGAAACTATTTTGATTTTCCGTTCACTTTCTTTTCTATTAATTTGTTTTTTTAGGTTGAGGATTACTTTTGTTCACATGCTAATGCTCATAAAGTTAGTATATGTAGAAATCCATCTGCAAGGCATGACACTTGATGTGTGCGTCAGATTAGAGATGACACTGCTCTTGTGTAAACACGCACAGTGCAGAATCAGGTTATAGTTGTATCTTTTAGTCGCAATCAATCAGGTTTTAAGGACAAATTAAAGATTGAATTTTGTTCTGTTTAACGGAACTAACACTAGTTGCTAGTAAATTTTAATAAATTCATTTATCTCTTGGTGCTAGTGTAGTTAATGTAAACAACACTTTCAAGTTTCAAGTTTTAAGTGATGAAGTTGAGTGAACTGCTGGTGTTGAAATAATCTTGAGGTTATATGTCATAGCTGTGTTAGCCAATAATCTTTTGGTTTGCCAATTTGAAGCTGCCAGTAGGTTCTAAGTTCACTTGTTTACGAGCTTTAATAAGTTCCACTTTTCTTCACCGTTTACTAAACATAACCTATACTACTTTTAATATTGTTAAATAAGTTCTGTTAGTTCTTTTAATCTCTCTCTCTCTTTTATTTTTTGAGTCCTCTGAGTTTATTGGTATGTTTCTTTGAGGTTTGTTATATCAAGTGAAACACATGAACATTCATTACCTTAGCTTTCTAGAATCTGTGTAGGATATATTTAGATGCATTTTTTAATGAAGGGAATATTTAATTTCCTTAAACACCATAAAATCCATAATTTTTCTAAGTAATTTGATAGTCATTTAGAGGTCATGCATCTATGATTTGAGAATTGCTAGTAATTATATTCACAATGTCATTTTTCAATTTCTTTTTTGGATTTCATTTTCAATAAAATCTTAGCTTTAAATTTTCATGATAATTAATACTACTTAGCTAAAATATATCCTAACTATATAATTACTACTTCTACAACCAAATATGATGGCGAAATTTATATTGTAAATACATTATGCCATGTAATTATTTGTCTAATTACCAGGGTAGCAAGTACACCACCTAGTAATTACACAGTGGTGTCCAAACACACACTAGTGAAATTAAGACGTGAAAGAAATATAGGTCTTATCCAGTTTTTGACTGAATAGTCTTTTAGTAGTTTGACAACAACACTTTGTAGACCTCCGGTTGAACTGATTCAAAAAGCTAAAAAAACGCTTAGACATAGATCTACAACTTTTTTGAAGACCATAAGTTATAATTCTGTTAGTTGCTATGTTGAAAGCGGCTACAATTCATGGCATGAGTGCTGACAAGTTTTTCACTTTAAGAACTAGAACCATTTTTATCAGACTCCCTCCTTTATGCTTATCTGGAATTCTTTTTGGTATTTTCAGTCCTTAAATGAGTACCTGAATGTCTTTTTAAGGTGCAAGAACTACTTAATAAGCTAAGGAGGGTTCTTAAGGAAAAACGGGAAAAACCACTCTTGAGAGCTCTAGGTAATTTTGGCTTAGGAGGAATTAATCCTTCTTTGTCAATTGGTTCAAGCTTTGGAGCATCAAATTCCAAGGTTTGCACATAAGTTTAGGACTTGGAGCCATTTATTTCTTCAGGTCCTATCTGAAATATGAAACCAGACAAGATAAGTTGAGTGAAGCATGCTCATGCTGTTTTACATTTGTTTTACGAACTTTTCTGACTTTGAAACTTCATGGAGGACCTTTAAAATGTATAAGTTTAAGCCTTACTTGTAAGCCTAAGAAATTTTGTGTTGATGGCTATTTGAAATCATTTAAGATTTTTCGTATTTTTAACCTCTCGACCCACACTAAGACCATACATATTATAAGATGTCTTGGTATCTTAGATTATTAATGGACAAATGTATTATATTTTGAATCTCTTGAATAAGATGAGAGTCTCGGAAATGCTTAGCCTAGCAAGTTTAGTTTAGTTTAGCTAAGATAGTCTTTCACTATAATGGAACTTAGGGGAAGCACGGATATGAAGCAACACTTCTTGCACTATATCATAACCAAACCCACTTTATTACAAGCCTTTCTCCACATTTCTTGTTTTTCTTCTTCTTTTGGGATAGGTTCCTCTCCTCTTGTTATAGACGTTAACGGTAAAACTTCAAAAATGTTTCTCCATGTGATATGCGTTTAGGATTCTGATTCTTGTACTGTATCTTTCTTGGAACTCCTGCCAAAAATGAAGAAATTCTCATCTTGGGAGTTGTATAATCAGTCTCTTACCCTTTATCTTGAAATGAGGAAGAAGATAGTACAATTGAATTGTATTATTAGAAACTGAAATTTATAGCCTAGTGTTTATAGAACTTAGCAATCGTAGGAGAAAAGGTTGCAATGAAATATATAGTTTTCTATTATTTTATAATATTTAACTGAGTTGTGTGGGGTTGTCTTCTGCTGAAGTTCCAGGTTATTTTTGTATTTGATCCAATCACTTAAGAGTCCATAGTGATTACCAATGCTCCATAGGGATGAGAATTTCTATCAAATGCACAATGTTTTGCTTACTGATTGTCTATATTTTAATCGAGCAATACTCTCTCGCTTTTGTACTGCGTAGTCGTGTAGTTCTTCCAGTGTTCTTTTTTGTCATATAGTCTGTATTGTAGTGTTTCAGGTAATCAGGGAATTTGAATGTCAAGTATAATACTTGTGTAATCCTACTCTTACAGGTGAAAGAGGGTGGTTATGATAACAAGGTGAATGAAACAGTCAATGTTGTCGCGACAAAAACAACCGAAATTGGACAAAAGGGCTGGGGTATCATGAAGGGAGTCTTGGCTTTAGCTTCACAGAAGGTTGAGGAATATGCTGAGGGGGGTCCGAACGGGAAGGACAATAGCTGGCAACGAAGCGAAAATGGACAAAACGGCTATTATCAGGAATTCAGTAAGGAGTCTAAAGGATGGAATTCTTCTGGCGGAGCGCAATCATCTGGTAGGCATTCCAATTCTGTCAGCCCTGGGTCCTGGGATGATTGGGATAGTAAAGACAACAGGAAACAAACTTCTACCAAAGGGGCGACATCCAGCAATGACGATGGCTGGGCTGGTTGGGACGATGGTAAGGATGATGGATATGATAACTTCCAAAGTGCATCCAATAATAAACATGTTGGTCATGGTGGAAAATCAGAGTCCAAATGGACCGATGGAGGTTTCCTCTAAGAGTAGCAGATGTCACTTTTTCTAGTAATTCTTTCCCCTTCCAAATAGATGTCATCCAGATTACCTGTTGGAAGGGTTTGTGACTGAAAATAGTTTATGTATGTACCATTATAAAAGGGGTTTGTTAATTGCCTGTCATGTAAAAGAAAAGAGGAAATGCAGGAAACATAAGAGACTGTCATGAAGATGATTGGTTTTTAGGTTATATTTTTTAGTTACTTTTGGATTTGTAATGACCATAGTTGTATTATTATTTCTGCATTCTGTTTCTGTCAATTGGAGATTGTCTTTAATAGCATACTACTAGATGATGTACCCGTGCAATGCACGGGCTCAATTGTTGCTTCTTCTTTTTTCTTCTTCTTGTTTTTTTCCTTTTAATATTTATTGGTCTATTGCTAATTACACCCTTTCAACGCCTTTAGGGAAAGAAGAAAGAGAATAGACTTTTGCATAATAACGTATAGAATCACGATTACGTGTATTATTATTTATCTTTTGCATTATGTGTATTTTAATTTTTCTAAAATCGTATTATTATACCAATCACTTTGAAATATTTTTCGAAGTTTGATACTTATTATACAATGATTAAATAATAATTCAAGTAGAATTTAAATTATTTCTACATAGGGTCTACACTTTTTTATTTTAAATTTTTTTGCCTCACCAAACCTTAAATTAATTGTTATAAAATAATGATTAAAAAGTCAGTTGAAAAATAAGTAGTCATGTATTTTTCCCATTGTTTAAATGGAATGGTATATAGTTTTATTCTTTTAGCATTTTCAGTTGTGTTAATGTATTACTTTTTTCTTTTTATACTAATCAAAATTTGTATAATAAAACATATTAATATTATTCCCAAATAGTTGATGAAAAGGTATTTTTATGGTTATTTGAAATAATAATCGTGATTTTTAATTATTAAGAATTTTAACAAGAAAATTTGTATTTTGTTCTAGTTGAATGACATAATATTAAAAATAAATTAATCTCTCGATCACTCTAAATACTAATCAAATTGACCTTAAATTGAAATATTGCAGTTTTTTCTAGTTTCATTTGATATGATTGAGATACTATTTAGGGTATAATACAATTTTCATCACAATAATGGTATTGGTTGAGATTTTATAGAAATAATTAATTATATATTTATGTATTTTGAAATTTATATAATGTTGTATTCTTATGGAATAGAGGAAGTACCCAACTAACTTCGATCATAAAGGGAGAAGTATAATCCTGTGTGACGATACTTATCATACTTCTTAATATATAATGATTTTTAAAAGAAAAAAATTTCACAAATTAATTGTCTTAATTTTTACTTCAGATATTCTCAAATCATATTTTAGAGAGGGGATACTTACTGTACAATTTGAACAAATTTTAATTATAATAAAAAAGGGGACTTGAAACTATATTTTATTCTTAAATATTTTCCCCCCTAATTTTGTAAAGTATTCCAATTGAAATTGCAATTTAATGAGAAATATCAATTGATAATGATATAATAATATCTGAATGTAAATCTACATAAATTATCACTAATTTTTTTTTAATAAAATCTTCTTTACCTGAAATAGTTAATAAATAAAATAATATTTCTTAAGGAGATAATAGAATTATCATATATAAATGTATGTGACCATAGTATTTTTAATCAGGTGAACATTTGATTTATAAAATTACCAAAAAGAAAATTTTTCTAGTTAAAAGTACTTATTGAAAAAATAATAATAACAATCAAGTAATGCATTTAATGAAGATAGCGAAGTTTGAATGAAAAGTGGGGTCCACCTAAAGAATTTAAAGAACACACAACTAAACTTTTGAACCTAATATACAAGCAAACAATGCACTAATATTTGAAATTACCGTTATGCCTTTGATCAACCTCGTCTTCTGTTTTCTATACAATGAAAATAGAAATTTCTTTGTATTGAACCAGAAAGTAAAGCAAGTAGATTGTTCTAGTCCTTATTTGAAATCAAAGGGGTTTGTGCCTGTGACTTTGTGTACCCCTCATTTTCCATTTGCCACTTAAATCTTCTCGAGCCTTTTCTTTAGTACTGTGACATTAAAAAAGAGAAGAAAAGGGACGACGATTTATTGATTTGATTCTCCATTAATTCTCTTCTACATAGTGTAGAGAAGGCATCATCATTGTACTTTTTTGAAGGAAAAAACAAGTCGAAGTGAGAATATATTGCATATTTCACAAAATTAAATGAAGTACTCACTCAAATACTATTGTAGACATCCAAATTTTAAAGTATCAAGCTAAATTCTAGATTCAAGATACTACAATACTCTTGAAATTTTAGGAGTCTATCCGAGGTTTTTGGAGGTTACGCTACCCTAAAGCCTGACACATACCTATAAAAAGGGTCACATATTGCCTTTGAAGAGGCGTCTCAAAAATCCCATATTCCTGGGATATTCACAAAGGGATCAAGGCATAAAATAATGTCGTGATCAATACATGTTCTTCTTGATAATCAAATACTTCAAAAAGAATATCCATACAATGATCGACTTTCATGGAGATCAAATAATCCAGAGAGTTTCGAGAATACGCTGATCCAGTCATCGATCACAAAGAATAATTCGGAGGAAGAATCAAAGGATAAACAGAGTTGTAACCCGCAATGTTTATCAATAAGATCACTTTATTCTTTTATGGTTGCAGTTTACTTTTGGTACGTTAGAAAATTGATTGCAAACAACTTCAAAAGGGAGAATAAATAGCAAAAGTTGGCCGATGTATAGGAAGATTCAGGTTTCGATTATTAGGATCCAATTGAAACCTCGAGCATTTTCGTGTAGGCTCAGATTCAGAGTTCTTAATTGACAAAAAAGGAAGAACGCATGAGTGGAAAAAATCTAGAATTGGCGTCGCCCGGACTCGAACCGGAGACCTTCAGTGTGTTAGACTGACGTGATAACCAACTACACCACGACACCTTTATTGGCTTCATTCCATTTGGTACATATAGGATAAATAAGGTATCATTGTTTGTTATCGAATTTCATAAAGTAACAAAAGGAATTTAAAAGGTATTATCGGAATTTTGTCAAGTTTAAATACCAGAAAATAACAAATAATTAATCATATTAACATTTTATTCTTTGCAAAGATTATTATCTAAATTATTGAAGTAACAAAGCTGTATCAGAAGAGTTTGTCATATCATTGTAACAAACCAAAAGCAGGGAAAATAGACAAATGGTTAGAGCCAAATGAAGAAAACAGTAACGAAAATAAAACCAAATTCAAAATCATAGTAGTACACATTCGGTTGATTTTGGTTAGATATTGAGGTAAATCAAGAGCTGGATAAAAGTTTTTGCATGCATTTTAATAACTAACTTCTTGTTGATCAGCGTTTGTTTTTCTGCTCTTTTTAAATTTTGTCATGAACATGTCTAGACCATTTTGTAAGGAGTTTCGAATAAATTTTGAAACATTTTTTCATCTAACATGCTTCTTACCTTCAATAAGATTAAGCAATGCTTAAAAAAATGTAATAACGTAAATGGGTTGTTGAAAAGACATAATCATTGCTGGTATAAAACAACCACGTACACTATTTATGGAATATATATTATGATGTATAATGGATTTGGTACTTTGTATTCCTTTTTTTTGGTATAATTTTACGGTAGAAATGTAGAACCGATTGGGGCGATTTGCAACCATACCCTATATAGCAGCCACCTTTTAAATTATATCTTGTTTTTATAAATTATTGATTTGGTAGCCAGCTGACAAAAAATCGGTAATAATATGACCATTCTACCCCTGACAAAACATATAAAAACACTTTACGATTTGCATCACGCACAAAACACTTCACCGATCCTCCTCCATCACTCCGTCTCTTCTCAGATCTCCTCTCCCAAACCAGAAATTTGAACCAGACTCAAATTCAAAAATTCAAATTGTAAGTATTGCAATTCAGTTTTCGAATCTGATTGATCTTCATGATACAAATTAGTTTTCGTAATGATGAGATCTGAGATTTTCAATGACGAATTGCTTAATTAAGGTTTTTTTCTAAAATATGCTTAATTCTAATGAGTTTTTGATTAAGGTGCTTTTAAGGTTTTTTAATAAGTTTTTGCTAAAGTTTTTGGTTTATTTGCTAAACAAGCTTAATTTTTTTGGTTTATTTGCTAAACAAGCTGAAATTTTTGTTTTATTTGTTAAACTTCAGTACTAATAATATGCTTAAATTATGTACTGCGTTCTATAATTTTTTGATGAGTTTTTCCAAAAGCTTTAGCATAAATGCTGACATTGTTTAATTCATTTCCCAAACACTTCAGCATAAATGCTGAAGTTTTTCTTTAATTAAGGTATTTTTTGACTTTATAGAGAAATAATATTAAAAAAAGCACAGAAAAACATTCAAACAAAAAATATTAATATTCATTGATTTAAAAATAGATAAACAAAAAAAAACATAATAATCGTCCATAAAAATTAAAAAAAAACATAATAACCAAAAAAAAACTAAACATCCATATCTTCATCATCATCATCATCACCATTACCATCGCTGCCAGATGCTTGACCATTTCCATTTTCCAGACTACCATACGACCCATCTCAAGCCTATCAAGCTTTGTGTTGATTTTCTCCAACCCCCTGTCATACTTCTCTATCAACTCATTTATCTTCAGATCAAATGCCTCAATTATATCTTGCTTGATTTCGTCAACGATTTGTCTGATAACAGCATCCATTTGTCTTTTTTTTTTTAATCTCCTAAATATTTGTGTTTGTGTGAATAAATTCACAAGGCATACCGTGCTTATATAGGTGAAAAAAACTTCTGCATGGAATATGAAAAGGCATATAGGAATTTTTAAATTTCTAAGCGTGCATGAATCTGATGGGAATTCAATTTACTACACTAACACATACTCCAACGCAAAATAATTCCTACATTAATTATTTTATTGCTGAATTTTTTTAGTTAATTTAATAATACTTCATCACATTATGTGCTGAAGTTTTTTCATTCATTTGTTAATATGCTGAAGTTTTTCTCACTAGATACAATAGTTTTGTCCTGATATTTTTCAAAAACTTCTGCGTACGATGCTGAAGTTTTTTAGTTCATTTGCTAATACTTCAGCTCTTTAGATGCTGAAGTTTTTCTCCTTCGATAGAATAATTATGTCATGACCTTTTTCAAAAAACTTAAGCATCTTGTGCTGAAGTTTTTTAGTTCATTTTCTAATACTTCAGCTCTTCAGATGCTGAAGTTATCTCCTGGATAAAATAGTTTTGTCATGACTTTTTCCAAAAACTTCAGCACAATATGCTGAAGTTTTTTAGTTTATTTGCTAATACTTCAGCACTTAATGTGCTGAAGTTTTTCTCCCGCGCTGTGTAATTTTCTCCTGCATGCTAAAGTTAAAATATAGTTTGTGCTTAACTTTTGTCCTACATTAATAAGCTTTTTCATGAGCTTTGTTATCCAGTACATTTGCTCAAACTTCAACTTTTTTGTATTTTATATTTAGAATACCTAGACTAATGACAATCTTCCTTACTTGAATTGGAATCTTAATCAGCTCAATTCCGATCTTCACTGGTCTGAGACGTCCCTTTGTTCAAGTACCCCTTCTTCTACTCGAGCCTCGGCAGAAGGGCGGATAGACCGTCCACCCAGTGCCGCTACCCACTTCTACTAAGGCTGAGCTTAATAGGAGCAAGAGACTTGGTGTGAGACTATTACACTACAGATTGATGGACTTACTAATTTGCTGACTGATTCAGGGAGTTAAGACTGGCGGTTCGGTGATCGAGCGAAGGCTTGGTTCACTCGAAGAATTAGTTTGATTCTCCCTATAAAAATAGTTAAGGAAAAAGGGGCGCTTTTGTTAAAGAACTCACTATTGTAGAGAAGATCTCCTTGGCTCACGAGGTGGCTTTAAGTGATAGGGGATTTTAACCTAAAGACAACATAAGAGGGATGGGGGTCTTCATAATTAAATTCTTATCCTAATACTTGACACTAAACATGCTTCTCTAGGATGAGTTCAATTTGCGTTGTACTTAATTTCAATGGGAGGTGGACTACTGATTTCAAATACTTGGATCATAATACAAAGCTTGTTCTTATTAATAAACAAGTATCATTCAATTCTTTCCTGAAAAAAATTAGTGAAGTTACAAATATTAATTCAAGCAGATTTTTCGTAAAGATATGGTTTTATATCAAACTAAATACAAGCAAAGGTATGCTTGTAACTTCAGATGAAAAACTCAGTACTTGTATACATTTGCTCACAACTGATTCAACCTACAAGAATTGTCATTTTGTCATCGACAAAATACAACGTATTTCTCACGGTATAGGTGGTTCAGAATCTGCAACATTCAACCAAACTCTTGACAGTATAGCTGCTTCAGAACAATTTGCTGATTATCAACATGAACAAGGGCAGCCAATAGTGGTAGTAGACAACGAGAAACAACCTTCTAACATTACACCTGCTTCAGAATATAGAATGCTACAACAATCACCCCCTCCTCCAATAAATTCATACCAGTTTGTCAATGAGCAAGAAGAAGAAAGACAGCTAATAATGCAAATTGACAACCAACACACAATCCAACAAAAATTTTTGTTACCTTCTGCAATGATATGCAACAACGAAGATGAAGAAAATATGGATATAATACCGGTAACATCAGATACAATTGATGAAATTGCTAAAACTTCTAGTGCCCTCTAAGAAATCAAGAAAAAGAGTGAGGAGAAATCTGAAAGAATCTCCACCATGTAAAATACTTAGGCATAATGCATTGCCTGAGGAAGTAAGAGTAGGATCAATTTTTAAGAACAAGGAAAATATGACTAAATTTTACAGCTTGGAGATAAACCAAAAGGTTGTATTCACAGCTGCTAGATCATGTTCAAAGAGATATGAGCTGAAATGCATTGAGGATCAATGTGGTTGGATTGTGCGTGCTACCAGAATAAAAAAATTCACACTTTTCAGGGTGATAAAATATCATAACAACCATGAATGCTCAGTTGATGCAAGAAAATCAGATCAGAAGCATGCTACATCAAATTTTATAAGTGAACAAATTTTAGAACATGTTCGAGACAAAAAGATAGAGGTTACACCAGCCTTTGTAGAAAAAGAAATGAAAAAGAAATTTGGAATTGACATTGGATATCACAAGGTATGGCGCGATATTCAAAAAGCTATTGCTTGCATAAGGGGAACACCGAAAGAGAATTACCAGATTCTTCCTTCATACCTACACATGATGGTGCATAGAAACCCAGGAACGTACATAAGCATAAAAAGAGACGAGCAGAATCGGTAAGCATAACAAATACTAACCATCAGCCTGAAGTTAAACTTCACACCTTGTGATTTATTTTTTTGTGTTTCACTGTACAGGTTTTGTTACATGTTCTTTGCTCCTGCAACATCAATAGCTGGTTAGTCCTACTGTAGACCTGTTATTGCAGTAGATGCAATGTTTTTAAAGTCAAAATATCGTGGCGTTCTATTTGTTGTTGTATCAAAGGATGCAAACAATCAAATATTTCCTCTATCTTTTGGTGTAGCAGAATCAGAAAATAATGAGGCATACATTTGGTTCTTCGAAGAAATGAGAAAAGCAATTCAAGTTCGTCATGAACTGGTTTTCTTGTCAGATAGAAATCAGTCAATCGCAAATGGGATTAGAAAAGTTTATCCTGAAGCTCACCATGGTATCTACCTCTATCACTTTGAGAAAAATTTAAAGCAAAGACATGCAAAAGCCATGGTAATAAATCTTTTTCAAAGTGCTGCAAGGTCATACAAACGTGAAGATTTTAATAAGTTAATGTCTCAACTCAAAAGTGTTGACAAGAAAATATACAATTACATAATGGAAGAGCCTCCAGAAAGATGGGCTCGATCATGGTTCCCACGGCGACGTTATGATATGCTGACAACAAATATTGTAGAATCAATGAATTCTGTGTTACTAAAAGCAAGAGAGATGCCTATTTTAAGAATGTTAGATTACATCCAAGAAAAGTTGGGAGAGTGATTTTACGAACGGAGGAAAAATCAAATGAAACTTTTTACAAAGTATCAATATGGGCAGAAGAAGAGATGACTAAGAAGATGGACTTGACTTGCAAAATGATTGTGAGTATATTTACAGAGCATGTTTTCTCTATAGCATAAACACTTCTGCTTTTTATATCTGGTACAGTGATTTACTGCTTAGATATAAAAAACTTCATACTAGCTGAAGTTTTGTCCCTAGATTCTATAGTTTTGTCGTCATGAGCTTTATGAAAAACTTCAGCACAAGATGCTGAAGTTAATTAGTTCATTTGTAAAAATTTCAGCACCCAACATGCTGAAGTTTTGTCCCTAGATTCTATAGTTTTGTCGTTATGAGCTTTATGAAAAACTTCAGCAGAAGATGCTGAAGTTAATTCGCTCATTTGTAAAAACTTCAGCACCCCATGTGCTGAAATTTTGTCCTTGATTCTATAGTTCATTTGTAAAAGCTTCAGCACTCTGTATGCTGAATATTGTCTTTGATTCTATATAATTAGTTTATTTGTAAAAACTTCAGCATATTGTTAAACTTCAGGATTTACTTTCAGCATGTTTTCTCTATATCATAATTACTTCTGCTTTATACATCTGCTGCAGTGATTTACTGCTTACATATAAAAATTTAATACTTTTTCTTTTTGAATCAATAATACACCAATATAGTTTATCTTAATTTTCTATTCCTTCTTAGGTGTTCAACCTTGATTCAATGTTGTTTAGAATAAATAGTGAAGGAAGCGAATTCATTGTGGACTTAAAAAAGAGAACTTGTGACTGCTTGGAATTCTAACTTGATGAATTGCCCTGTCCACATGCAATTGCTGCTATTAATAAGAGATATTTGCAAAAATCTGATTACTGCTCAAAATGGTATTCAAAGGAAACATGGTTCAAAACATATGAAGGACATGTGAATACTGTGGGAGATCAAAAATCATGGGATATTCCACCAAATGTAGAATCTGAGATCACAAAACCTCCCGATGTGGAGATTTTACAAGGAAGAATACAAAAGAAGAGGCATATGCCAGTGACTGAATCAGTACCATGGAAGTCTACCAAATGCAGTCGATGTAAACAAATTGGGCATAACAGAACAACTTGCTTATCTTCTCCAGCACCTCATCCATATTCCAAGAAACACGCTGAGAAATACTCCAACGTTCAATAATTCTTGGTCTGAATTTAGACTTTCATTTTTGTATGATATATTTCAAATGTGATTGTTTTTGTACAAATAAAAAAAACTCTTGCCCTCTTTTATATATTGCTGAAGTACAAACCACTCATTTTTTGTTACGCATTCTTACAGGTTTGGTTGCATTTTAAAAAAGTACGCAATGACTTCAGCAAGAAAAAACTGTATGTGAAATACATATCCTTAACACACACACACACAAAACTTAAGCATAAAATGTTCAACTTTCATTTATATAAACAACACAAAACATTAAGAAAACACAAGGCCATCATACACATTGACAAAATAAAAAGCAGAATCATAAAAAACATTAACAAAAAAGCACAATATAAAACACATAAAAAAAGGATTACAAAAACTAAGCATCATCTCCACTATTAGAACAGTACTTATCAATTTCTCGAAATATCTCGTCATCATCAGAATCGGAGATAACTATAGGATACTCGGGCAAAAGACCACAAAATCCAATGAGATCAGTCTTCAACTTGTTGAACTCACGACGTAACTCACTTTGTTCAACTATTACTCCGTCCATAAGAGAAGGAAGACTCTTCAGGTCGTTTTGCAGCTTGGCATAGTCGTCCCAGATGGAAAACTTAAAACAATCAAACTGCTGGACAACCTTGTCAAATAAGCTTGGATAACCTTGAAAACTACGTTCAAGGTAAATCCTGTGCTGGAATGATTCGTCGGCAATAAACTTTTGCCTGATTCTTTCCCAATCAGCTTTTATTTGATCCCACCTTTGCATAAGGTTACACATTGGTACGTTATTGTTCCAATCATACTTCAAACTATCCCACTTCTGCATAATTTGTTCCATTGAAGGCTTCCAACTTCCGCTTGCACCAGACATTCTTTCTTCAAAAAAAGATAAAAGATTAAGGATGAATATAAATTTAAAGAAGTATGATAGAAGTATATGGATAACTATGAAATTTTCAAGTGAAGAGATTATTAATATAGCCAAAGAGTGCACCTAATCAATTTATTATCTATAAATGTAAAAGTAACTTTTCAGGTCTGTTTTACTGTTTTACGTTCAAAGAAATTCAATGTGAAAGATAAGTAGGTGGTTAATGTTGCTTCAGCCTCGTAAATTTTCAGATAATAAATGTAAATGTAAGATAAGTAGGTGATAAAAGACAAAAATTAGCTAGTAAATGCAAAAAATATAAGTATCAATTTAAGAAAATATGATGAAGTTTAATCGTCATGAGCTTTATGAAAAACTTCAGCATCTTATGCTAAATTAAATTAGTTCATTTTTAAATACTTCAGCTACCAGTGTGCTGAAGTTGTTATCCCTGGATTCTGTAGTTTAGTCGTCATGAGCTTTATGAAAGACTTCAGCACAAGATGTTGAACTAAGATAGTTCATTTGTAAACACGTCAACACCCTACGTGCTGAAGTTTTTATCACTGTATTCTATAGTTTAGTCGTCAAGAGCTTTATGAAAAACTTCAGCATCTTATGCTGAAGTAAATTAGTTCATTTGTGAATACTTTAGCACCATATGTGTTGAACTGTATTCTATAGTTTAGTTGTCATGATCTTTATGAAAAATTTCAGCACAAGATGCTGAAGTAAATTAGTTCATTTTTAAATACTTCAGCTACCAGTGTGCTGAAGTTTTTATCCATAGATTCGATAGTTTAATAAGTTAATTCTTAAAAAGTTTAGTACTCCCTATGCTGCAGTTTTTGTCCCTGGATTCTATAGTCAATTAGTTCATTTGAAAAATCTTCAGCATATTGTTACGAATTTTAACCTAAGACAAAATAGACAAACGTATTGATAATGCAAATAGAAGAAAAATTTAAAAGACATGGATCACATTATTCACAAAATTAATTTTATTTTCACTACCAATTACAATCAACAACAACAACAACAACAAACCCAGTTTATAAAAGGCTACATGGTAGGCAGATAAGGGGAATGAAAAGGAATAGGTGCTACTGATGGAGAGTCATCTAAGGTTCGAAGATCTCCCAGGGGAATGAACGTCTCCATGACTAGAAAATTATAGACATGACACATAGGTGAATGAAGAGGAATAGGTGCTACTGATGGAGAGTCATCTAAGGTTCGAAGATCCTCCAAGGGAATGAATAGCTCCATGACTAAAAAATTGTAGACATGACACATTCTTTTCTTCTGCTGGACAACATTGTCAAATGAGCTTGTATAACCTTCACAACTACGTTCAAGGTTAAGCATGTGCTGGAATGACTCATCCACAATAAAATTTGGTCTGACTCTTTCCCAATCAGCCTTTATTTGATCCCACTTATGCATAAGAATACACATTGGTACGTTACTGTTCCAATCAGACTTCAAACTCTCCATTTAAAGCTTCCTACTTCCGCTTGCACCAGACATTATTTTTTTTAAAAAGCTAAAAGGCTAAGGATGAATATAAATTTAAAGAAATAAGAAATTGGAATTCATGACTATGAAATTTTCAAGTGAAGAGATTGTAAATATAGCCAAAGAGTGCATCTAATCAATTTATTATCAATAAATGTAAAAGTAGCTTTTGAGATCTGTTTTACTGTTTTACGTTCAGACAAATACAATGTGACAAGATAAGTAGGTGGTAAAACAAGTAGATGGTTAATGTTACTTCAGCCTCATAAATTTTCAGATAATAAATGTAAATGTAAGATAAATAGGTGATAAAAGACAAAAAGTAGCTAGTAAATGCGAAAAAGATAAGTATCAATTTAAAAAAATATGCTGAAGTTTAGTCGTCAAGAGCTTTATGAAAAACTTCAGCAATGATGCTGGAATAAATTAGTTCATTTGCAAACACTTCAGCTCCCAGTGTGCTGAAGTTTTTATCCCTGGATTCAATAGTTTAGTCGTCAAGAGCTTTATGAAAAACTTCAGCAATGATGCTGAAGTAAATTAGTTCATTTGCAAACACTTCATCTCCCAGTGTGCTGAAGTTTTTATCCCTAGATTCGATAGTTTAGTCGTCAAGTTCTTTGTGAAAAACTTCAGCATCTTAGGCTGAAGTAAATTAGTTCATTTTTAAATACTTCAGCTCCAAGTGTGCTGAAGTTTTTATCCCTGGATTCGATAGTTTTATCGTCAAGAGCTTTATGAAAAACTTCAGCAATGATGCTGAAGTAAATTAGTTCATTTGCAAACACTTCAGCTCCCAGTATGCTGAAGTTTTTATCCCTGGATTCAATAGTTTAGTCTTCATGAGATTTATGAAAAACTTCAGCAATGATGCTGAAGTTAATAAGTTCATTTTTAAATACTTCAGCTCCCAGTGTGCTGAAGTTTTTATCCCTGGATTCAATAGTTTAGTCTTCATGAGATTTATGAAAAACTTCAGCAATGATGCTGAAGTTAATAAGTTCATTTTTAAATACTTCAGCTCCCAGTGTGTTGAAGTTTTTATCCCTGGATTCGTTAGTTTAGTCGTAATAGAAAAATTTAAAAGACGGAGAACACATAATTCACAAAAATTAATGTATATTCACAAAATCTAAATTTCGTTTTCACTTACATCCTTAAAAAGAAAAAAGAAAAAAAAGGTATTTCATTTACAAGTTATTCTCTATTCAAAGAAATTCACACAAAGCCTCTTTATATTCTCCATAGTCATGTCCTACTTGCCCATCTGGACTTTCATAATTTCTATCTTGTTTCCACTTTCCATGATCACAAAGATTTTTTAGCAAATGTCGTCTTCTTTCATAAGAGAAAACAAGAAAATGTTGGCAAAGACATGCTTAAATGATGTTCATCTAGGAATTCGTGGGAAGCAAAGATAATGAAGGAGACGTCCAGAAACTTCATGTGTGAAGGAGACTAGCCACAGTTTGTGGTGCATCACAAATATCCCAGAACTCGAGTTTCATGCACCACAATCTGTGGCCAATCTCCTTCACACATGAAATTTCTGGACGTCTCATTCATTATCTTTGCTTCCCCACGAATTCCCTGCTACACCCAATAAACATGTCTTTGTCAACACTTTCTTGTTTATCTTTGAATATATATTTAAAGAAATATGATAGGAGTCTGTGGATGACTATGAAATTTTCAAGTGAAGAGATTGTTTATATAGCCAAAAAGTGCACCTAATCAGTTTAATATCTATAAATGTAAAAGTAACTTTTCAGGTCTGTTCAATGCTTTACGTTCAGAGAAATTGAATGTTATAAGATAAGTAGGTGGTAGGTGAAACTAGTAAATGTAAAAAATATAAGTATCAAGTTAAAAAAATACAGCTTTATGAAAAAACTTCAGCACAAGATGCTGAAGTCAATTAGTTCATTTGTAAAATATTCAGCACCTCATATGCTGAAGTTTTGTCCTGAATTCTATAGTTTTGTCATGAGCTTTTTCAAAAACTTCAGCACAAAAAGCTGAAGTTAATTAGTTCATTTGTAAAATCTTCAGCACCTCATATGCTGAAGTTTTGTCCTGAATTCTATAGTTTTGTCATGAGCTTTTTAAAAAACTTCAACACAAGAAGCTGAAGTTAATTAGTTCATTTGTAAATACTTCAGCTCTCTATATGCTGATGTTTTCTTTTGTATACAAGACAAACTGAAGTTTTTTTCTGGATTCATTAATTTACTTCATGCTGAATTTCATCAAAAACATACTAAAAATTCATGATAAAAGAGACAAAACGTATTAGTTTTCACTTATATACTTTAAAACAATGTGGGTAAATTTGTTTTTCATTTACAATTTATACTCTATTAAAAAAATTCACACACAATATCTTCATATTCTCCATAGTCATCTCCTAATCTCTCTTCCGGAGTATCATAACCGCTTTTCTTTTTCCACATTGCATGAGCCCACAGATTTGCAGCCAATTCTCTCCTGAATGTCAGTGCCTGACTTTCATTGAAATGCATGACATCTTCTCTCTTCAACTGCATGTCCATGAACTTAAGAGTATATATACCACAATCAACACTACAAAAAACACATGAAACAAAGAATTGAAGAATAGTTAAGACAGGAAGAAAAAATAATAAACATAAGATGCATCGTTAAAAGATATGCCAAACACGTACTTGTTAACCTGTAGGGGTGTCTTCATCCACATAATTTGAAATTTATCCACACAATTTTCTGCCCAAGTTTTATTGTGTGACGCAAAGTTCAAGCATTTGAGACAGTGTGGGATCAACCGGGCATAAATTTCGACATGTTTAAACGCACTTTCATATGCTGTATTTTTTAAGAAATTATACACATATATAGTTTTCTCTTTAAAGCTCAGAATTCCAAAAAAGTAGTGCGTTGATGTCTGTTTCCCTGTTGGCGGAAGTCGAAATGGAAAAAATACTTTTTCAGCACATGCCCATGAGATACCACATGAGAGGTCAGTGCCTCTTACGCAGTTGGCCACCCATTCACCAGTTGATTCATCATCAATCCAAGTATACTCTATAAGTTCCTGAAACACCACTTGGTTTTCTTCTTCTTTAGAAGCCTCTTCATCCTGTTTTTTGGATGTCCTCTTTGATGACCCAAAAGGTCATCCTAAGTAGATCCAGCAAAATCTGTGTTCCGAGGCCCCGAAAGCCTCCGTTAATCTCACCTCGATATGCGTGCACAGCCCGGGCATGTAGCCAGGAAGCTTCTTCGTGAAAATTTGATAAAAATGGAATTTTTGAATAGAATAATTGAATAAAGTTGACGTTGGTCAACATTTTTGGTAAACAGACCCGGACCCGTGATTTGACGGTCCCGGAGGGTCCGTAGGAAAATATGGGACTTGGGTGTATGCCCGGAACCGAATTCCGAGGTCCTATGCCCGAGAAATGAATTTTTAAAGAAAATTATTTTCTGAAAATAATAAAGGATTTTGAAAATGAATAATTATGTGAAAACCGTGTTACCGGCCCCTTATTATGGTTCCGGAGCCCGAAACAGGTTTAATATATGTTATGTGACTTATCTGTGAAATTTGGTGTAAAACGGACTTGAGATGACGTGTTTCGGATCAAAATTGGAAAAATTAAGCTTTATGAAGTTTTAAGAAATTTCTCTAAGTTTTGAGGTTTAATTCCTTGTTTTTATGATATTTTGGTGATCAAAATGCTTGAATAAGTCCGTAAGATGATTTGGGAGTCGTGCGTGTTTTTGGTTTTGAGACCCGAGGGCTCGGGTGAGATTCGGGTAGCTAACGGGGTGTAAAAGTCATGAAAAATCTGGTGTTTGGTTGATTTTCTGGTGTCTGGTAGCATAGTCTATGCGATCGCATAGGTGGAGTTGCGATCGCATAGAGTTGAGAGTGGGGGAGGGGTCTGTTGTCCTCTGCGATCGCATGAATGGGTCCGCGATCGCAGTGTAGGGAGTCCGGATGTTCTGCGATCGCATTCCTTTTTCGCGATCGCGTAGTGTACCAGGGTGACTGGGTGGGGGCTATGTAGTTCTTCTCTGCGGTCGCATCATTTCCTTCGCGATCGCAGAGGTCTGTGGAGTTAACCTTCCGCGATCGCATCCTTCTGTTTGCGGTCGCATAGTAGGGATTCCTATAGCCCTGTGATCGTAGCCCTTCGTCCGCGATCGCAGAGAAAAAAATCGCCCAGTTAATTCCTTAAGTCAAAAAATAGAATACTTACACGGGATTTTTCATAATTCACCAACTTCTTCTTCCCCAAGACCCCATAGGCGATTCGTAAGCTAGTTCTCCTCCATAACTAACTGGGTAAGTGATTCTAACACTAATTTCTCCCATTTTACTTCCATAATCACTAGAAATCTAGGCCTAAAATCATAAAATCAAGTAGAAATTAGGGGTTTTGGATAGAGTTAGGTTTTTGAGAAATTTGGGTGATTCAACCTCAATTTGGGGTCGGGTCTTGAAACAAATCATATATTTGAACTCGTGGGGTTATGGGTGATCGGGTTTTGGTCCGAACCTCG
>ML247146.1:0-15789 GCA_005239495.1 Nicotiana undulata
GGGGGCTCGGGGAAGGGACGGACAAATACAAACAATTATACACATGACCATTGTGGCCACCATGCCTATCACAAATACTCCACTCATGGTTTGAAATTGTGCGCACAAGTCATCCCCGGGAGAATTTAAACAATTTTGCCACGAGTGTGGTCCTCCACAATAAGGACAAGGGTCATCAAAATATGAACAACCACCATCCGACCAATGTTCATTATATGATGCCATATATTTTTATATATTTTTTTTAATGAAAAATTAAGAAAATTAACAAGAAAACTTAATTACACAAATATTCACAAGTTTGGATCAAAGCACTCAAGCTTACTTCTCCAACAACCAATAACCTAAGTTACGCCTATTGTTCCCCGGCAACGGCGCCAAAATTTNTACAATACAAAGCAAGGAAATGAAGAAATAAACACAAATGGGTAAAGAAAACTTCACCACAATGTCGAAATCCACAAATCCCAAGTGTGTGTGCAAACCCACAAATCAATACTTGTTATCCTCTACTCAAAATATATTTACAAAGCTCAAAATATATCCCCAATATTATGTTCTTGCCAAAAAGCCCTAGATCCTAGATGTGTTTAAAAAATGGCTGCTAGGTCGAGTATATAAAAGATGAAGTTGGAAAATGTGATTTTACACCTTTGTCCAAATCTGATGCCCGACTACCGCACCTGCGGAAGATTCATCGTAGGTGCGATTCCGCAGGGGCGGAATATTTCTCGCAGGCGCGGTTCTGAGTTGTGTCACTTTTCCGCAGGGGCGGTTGTCTGTTCGCACCTGCGGTTCCGCAGGTGCGTGAATTCCATCGCAAGTGCGAGATTAAGCTGGTTTGAATTCCATCGCAATTGCGGACATTTGGTCCGCAGGTGCGTAAAAACACCGCAGGTGCGAGTTTTGTGTGCCTGAGCCAGCTTCGCAGGGGCGACAATTCCTCGCAGGCGCGAGCTCGCTCTTGCGTCCTAGAATCCGCAGGTGCGGAATCACTGAAGCCTTTATGCACATTTTCACCGCTTTTTGTCCAACTTTCAGTCCAATTCAACACCAACCTTCATAGCATCATTTCCCTTAAAATTGAGCAATTATACACTAACAACGACCTCAAATTATCATTTAACAACACAAAATCTAATGAGAAAAGACTAAAATGAGTGGTAAAATCACCACTCATCAGCTTTGCAAGTTAGGCCAAACTTCATGCAAAAATATCTGAAGTTTTGCTACACTTCAAGCAAAACATTCTGAAGTTCAAACTTCAGATATAAATTTTTTCTATTTCAGGCCCGTATTTTTAAAGTTATGTGAAAACTGGATACGCTTGCATTTTTCTTTGTAAAGCGAGTATAAGTTAATAAGTGACAAAAAGACGAATATAGATGCAAAAGTTTCGAGAAAAAAGCTCTCCACCTGCGCGTGTTTTTCTTTTGTGAAGACACAATCCCACGGTCCAACTAGTGTCAATTCCAAACCCCTACGAATTAATGCACAAGGTACATTAACACTAGTGAATAATAGTAGTAAACATTAAAGAAAATTCATGTGTGGTCTCAATCTATACCAATAATTGTCATAGTAGTGGTAGATAAACATCGTATGTGAGAGAGAAACTACAAACATTTTTTATATCAAATTTAACCTTAGTATAATGTTGTGTCTTAGCTTTGAGCCGTTCGCTTGTGTTTGGTTCATACCCTTTCCTTTTTTGCTTTGCTCATTGGATTATAATATTGTCTGATTTAATCTCTTTGGATTATTAATGTGCATATTTCTTCATATGTAGAATTCCCTTAACGAAATTCTGGCTTCGTTGTTCGCTTCAATAAGTGGAGAGCAAAGATATTCGCCGTATTAAAATTTTAAAGACAAGGATATTCATCTGACATGCCTCAAATAAATAAATAAAACAGTATGATACATAAAGTATTTCGCCGTTCACTTAAGGTACCCAAAGAAAAGAATACACCCCAAGGAAGTTATATAGATATCCTAATATATACATTAGTTATTGCTTCCACAATTCGAGCAAATATATATAGTTAATATACCTATTGATTTATAATAAATATCGGAATCGAGTAAATGTAACAGGCCACACTTGTATCTTAAATACTCCTACCATAATCGACCATCGCTTTATCTTATCCAACAGGACAACAAAATGATACTTTGACTTTTTAGAGACGATGTGACCCCAATATTTTTACTTTTTTTTAATCCTAATAGTTAATAAGGAGTATATGACTTTCGGTCTTGTCAAATTAAAATTTTGCAATCACCTTATTCATAGGCAAAAAATGAGTTTTCTTTTCCTCCGTTTGAAATAGAATTGCAAATTGTTATGTGTTCAAAGTAATATTTTGTTTTGGCTTAATACACAAATTGACACGTCAAACTTGCTTAGTTTGTAAAATCGGGTTTTCTACTAATAGCCTATTTGACCAAGTTTTCTCCAAGGCAAAAAATATTTTTTATTTTTATTTTTTTTAAAGATGAAGTGTTTGGTCAAGCTTTTAAAAAGAAAAAAAAAATCAGTAGAAGTTGAAGCAGTCTTGGAAACGAAGAAAAAAGTAAGTTCTTTTCAGAAACACTTTTTAAAAAGTATTTATAAGAAAAATACGCTTAAAAGCACATTTTTACATCTTGGCCAAACATTAATTGTTGTTCAGACGTGCTTTTCAAATTAATTAGTCAAATACAAACTGCTTCTCACCCAAAGCACTTTTGAGAAAAAATACTTATCAAAATAAGTTTATTTTAGAAACTTGGCAAAACATGCTATAAGACTTCTTTATTTTAACAAAGCACCTCTATATGGTAATATAAACTCATTTAATTGTTGCTTTTACGTATGTAGTGTCAATTTGACATCACCCATATAAAAAGGGTAAATAGGAAAAATACAACAATAACAATCTAGTAAAATCTCATAAGTGAAATCTGGAAAGAGTAGAGTGTGCGTAGGTTTTACTCCTACTTCGGAAGAGTAAAGATACTGTTTCCAAAAGACTCTTGGCTCAAGAAATAAATAGGAAACATAACTCTTTTTAAATGACAAAAAAGAAACTACAAAACGAAAAAAAAAAAACAGAAATATACAACATACATTACAAAAGAGGAAACATGAAGATAATTCATGCTATAGTATGTAACTTATGTATGGATATATATAAGTTACATCTAAATTCAACATTGGTGTTCAATTAATGAGGTCTTATAAATTGTGACTGACGAGCGCAAAATCGGTGTATAAAACTTGTGCTCGCTAGTCAAAGATAGTATATTTTAATTTAATAACCTTTGATTAGGTATTATCAACGAACTAGGGGTAAAAAACTAAGATTATTAATTACGAGTGAATAATGAAAATTGGATAGCTAAGTAGCAACAATTGAATATTAATGAGAGACATAAGGGCTCGACAAGATACGTGTTCAACTATTATTCGGGGTATAACTCTGAGTTTATTTCACTCTTAAGTTCTATTAACTCTTCTGATTTTAAAATATGATTAGGCTATCTTAAGAATTCAAATTCTTCTTCCGAATGAATTAGAGTTCACTAAACAACCTAATGATATGTGTTGTGAACATATTCTTGCTTTCTTCTCTCCAAAAGTTGCTCTCAAAAGTCCAAGATGCCTCATTTGGGACGAGCTTAGTCTTCCTATAGGTCAAAAGAATTAATCTCAAATTACAAAAATAGGGTTGGCTAAAAATTCCCGAAGACGAACGTGCGCAGCCGCGCATCTAGGTGTATGGGCGCGTATATGGCCGCACATCTTGTCTAGGCCGCATGTGGTATGTGCGCGCTCAGGTGCATGGTTGGTGTTGTTCGTGCGCGAACGCGCATGAACCTTTCTTCCTCTCTCAGCTTGTTTTCCTCCTACTTCGTGCACTATCTGTCCATTGATCCCCTCTACCCCACCTGCACTAAAAGGCAACATAGTAGACCACAATCAGGCTAAATCCTATCAAATCAACCAAATCAAGGATACAAAGAAGGCCTTAATGTCGAGTAATTCTAAGCTCATAAAACATCCCCACACATAGCTTTTGCTCGACAGGAGCAAATCTAGAACTAAATTGCACCTAACACTGCAACCGCCTTAGATAAGTGGCCAGCCAGAATCAACTAGAAACCATCCTATGGTCACATTCAACCTTAACCCCGATCATGACATCCCACTAGTGCCTTGGTCAAATCAGCACCAATTCCTCAATACACCTCACAAGAAAGAGATAATTTTCATTCATACACCAATTGCGAACAATAGCATAGGGAAATAACACAACAATCACTCACCCTCACAAAGAAGTGAATCATGCTTTCAAAAGTAGCAGAAGCTTGGCTATCGTGTAACTTTCCACTAATGTAGGAACAATCTCATCTAGATCATGTAGGCTTTGCATTTGGTCGTAACATAGGCTATAAGATGGGTTGGATATAATCTATATAAGAGTATTTTCACCTCCCTACACACTTTAATACCTACAACTTCATACACCTTTTACGGTGACCATTGCTCCCAAACTTCCAATTCAGAATAGCACCCAGTTCCCATTTCTTTAAGCACAATGTACAAGGATTTTACATCAGCAGGGAAAAGTTCACTTTTATTTCTTTACTCAACATGAGAATATTGAACCCTTTTTTTTCTTTTTTCTTTTTTTTTGCTTTTCACAATCCCCTGCTTGCGTACCTCACACACTTTCATGATGGTGTACCTTTTTCCACTTCCCATTGGTTCCACTCGAAACCAACCCCTACCCCTACACATAACTTTTTTCATATTTTAGAATCACACACACGACATTCAAGTGATTAGGGATGGCTATGGGTTAAGGTTGTAATGTGATTTCCAAAGAAAGAGGGAATTAGGCTCAACTGTGCTAAATAGGGATAACTATATTAGTTCTTAGGAGGGTTCAAAGCAACATAAGAAGGGCTATAAAAGAAGGCCTACAATCATTTCCAAACTCAATTATTACCTATGATTTCCTCTTGAGCCACAACCAAGCCAAGTTCTAGACCCTATCAGACATGATTACCAAGAAAATATTCACCTCACCACACATAGCATTTTGGACAGGCACACAATTTTGACTGTATTCACCAATAATCTCTGTGACTCATAAGGACAGGATCATGCATCCCACAAGTTAGGAACAATTAATTTTTCCAACCACCAGCAACTTTTCAAAACTAATCTCAAAGAGACAAACAATCTACTCTAGAAAGTGTTTGGTTCAAAATATTACAACCATGGTAAAAAACCAAACAAGAAACCCATAGAAGTACATGTAAAGAAGTTATCCTAAAAAAATAAGAAAATATTTTTTGGGATTTTTGTTTTTTTCTTTATTAGGAAAGCAATTTAAACAACGCTATTTACAATACCCTCACCCTCACACTTAACTAGTGGCATGTCCCCATGTCACAAAATTAAAATGCAAAGGTGAAGGAAACTCCCCTGATTGGGTTAATCTGTATTGGAGATAGTGTCGGGATCCAAGTAACAAGCCCGACCAAGTGCGTGCAACCATGCCATGATCTTCCACTCGGACTTGGCATTTTGCCCAACAAGTGACTCCACTCAAGTTCCCAAATCATCAACAGAATTGTGCATCCCCACCATCTCCTATTCCAAAGCAACCATTCTTGTTCACACTGCCTGAAGGTTCTTCGACAACCTTCTCACGCGGGGTACTAGCACCAACATCCTCCCTGCGCACCTCCCTTTCCTCTACAGGTGCATTTGACTCCTCACTTTCAAATTCAACAGCAACAACAGGTTCCTTCCCAATGACAACCTTATTAGCCCAAAATTTCTTCTCTCTCTTTATCTTTCCGTCTGTAGCCTTATTTTCTGGTACCTTTGCCTCACGGCACAACCGAGTGACTAGCGATGGTAAAAATAACCCATAACTCTGCATCAAATAGCAAATTGTCATCTCATCTTGAATGAATTTAGCCATATCAAAGTCATGTCCACTTACAAAGCACCAAATCAAAGCAGCCCGGGGACCATTCCCTCAGTTGTGTTGCCGGAAGGCGTCAAGCGATTATTAATGATGTCTAACCTAAACTTCCCTTCAAAAGTTAGTGAAGCAAAGTAAAATTTGTGGTCCCTGATTAATCACACCACCTCCTTCCCGGGCACACAAATAGTATGAAAGAATATAGCCCACGGGTCCAGTTTCTTGTTGTGCTCCACAAAGTAATTGGTTTCACAATTTGGTCCACACACTCTGGTAAGTGGTAGGCCCTTTGGATATCTTCCTTGGAAAAATCCACATTTTTATTTCTCATACACATGTATTCCACATGTTTCGGGAAATTCGCATAGAATTCCCTAACAACAGTCAAATTGGCCTCGTTAGATTCTTAGAAAAACATGTCCAGTCCTCGACGAACTAATTCATCATGCATCGTGGAACACTCATTGAGGAGAGACCTGACGTCTACTCCCCTTTCAGGTACTGGCTTTTTGTCCGCCTTCCTATGAAATTAGTCTTGGGCCTCCTAGGAGACGAGCTTATTTTGATCATGTGGGCGAGGGGATGCGGAAGAACGCGACCTCGAAATTCCCACATCTTTAGATTTGTGCGTGCCCACTTGCCTACTGATGAACGTGCTCAGGGCTTTTATTTTCTTTGAAGTGGACATTTGCACCTGAAACAATCCAATAATTATCAGAAATTATACCACTCTTCGGACCAAAAGGGTTATTCAGACTTCCCCCGTATAGTGGTCACAAAAATACCCTACTCCTTGTCATGTTAAGGATACATCCCACAAACATTAGAATAAACCCCCATTACCAATTCAACCAAGTAGATTACATGAATTATCATTGAGTGGCCAATAATTTTGAAAACACACCGCAAAACCTCATTGTGGCATTTAAACAAACTCCTACGTGCAAACCCGCTCATATTCCACGCAAGAATAAATTTAGCCCTAGGTGGACTACATACACAACCAATATATATATATATATATATATATATATATATATATATATATATATATATATATATATATATATAACCCTAAATGGAAAAGAAAATATACCTGAGAATTCAAGGGAGGAATACACATTTTGTGGTTAGAGTGGAGGAAGGGGAAGGAATGAGTGACTGAGGTATATGGGATGGGTGGTTTAGGGGCGCGCGCGCGTGAGTGAGAGAGAGAGAGAGAGAGAGAGAGATAGATACAGGGGTATGAGGGTGAAGCGGGTTGGGGATGGGATTTGTAAGAAAAAGGGAAAATAATATAAGAGAGTAAGGGGGGTGGATAAAATCTGGGTTAAAAATCTACGGAATATGAGAATCTCTTTCGCTGAAAGAAATGAGTAGAATCCTTACCTGATGCGCGGTAGGGTCAACACATGTGCGACCGCGCACACCTTCCAGAACATCTGTGACACATGTGAGGCCTGATGCGCGTTCACCACCCCTAGTGCGTGGCCGCGCATATCCAGACTTTCTGATGCCAATTGATGCGCGATCAAGTGTGCGGTGAACCCCTCCAGGTGCACGGTAGTGAACCTATACACGCAAAATTTCCCCTTGAAGACCTCAATTCCCCCATTTCGCAACCTAGACTTTTCTGAAACTACTAAATCATAATATACTCTATATTTTTACCTGGTCTAAGCTACAAAAGAAAATTAAACTAGTAGAAGGGCTAGAGATAGTTCAGAGTTATAGTCGTCAGCTTGACTCCACCGGGCATCCTCAGCTGATTATGATGCTCGAGGATTGCTTAGCAAATCCTCCAGCAATATATGGTTTTAACCTATTCCCATTCTCCTTGAAACTCTTCATTCCTTCCATGTTTAGGACCTCAATCGCTTTATATGGTGATATATGTTTCACCACATATGGTCTTGTCCATCTAAACTTAAATTTTTCGGGGAATAATCTGAGTCTACTATTATATAGCAAAACATTTCCCCCTTTATGAAATTCTTTTGGTTAAATCAAACTGCCATGCCATTTCTTCGTCTTTCCTTTGAAAAGTCGTGCATTCTCATATGCGTCTAATCTGAATTCTTCCAGCTCATTCATCTATGACATTTTGTGCTCACCTGCAAGACTAAGATCAGTATTAAGCAATTTAATTGCCCAATAAGCCTTATGCTCTATCTCCACATGTAAGTGACATGACTTTCATATACTAGTTTGAAGAGTGAAGTCCGTACGGTTGTTTCGATCGTTGTTCTATGAGCCTATAGAGCTTCATCTAACTTTACTGACAAATTTTTTCTAGAAGCACTAACCGTTTTCTCTATAGTTTTTTTGAATTCACGGTTAGCTACTTCTACTTGCTCACTATTTTGAGCATGATATGGAGTTCCTATTTTATAAGTCAGGCCATATCTAGATAGTAGTGTGGAAAATTGTTTATTGACAAAATGTGACCGGCTGTCACTGATGATGACTCGGCGAGTTCCAAAACAGGTGAAAATATTCTTCTGAAGGAATTCTGTCACGACCCCAAATCCTAACAGGTCGTGATGGCGCCTATCGTGGAACTAGGCAAGCCACTATCACATAACTACACATTTCCTTTAATAAAATTTCTCAAAATCATTAATAATATTCCATAGCAAGTATAAAATTTCTCTAAGTCTTTAACAAAGCATAATATAATCTACCAGTCTAAAACCATCTCCTGGAACTGGAGTCAACTGATCACGAGCATCTAAGAATAAGACTAACACTGCTAATATCATAATACACCGTCTCAGAAAAAAATACTAAATACTAAATGAAGGAAGGGAACAGAGAAGCTGTGGATGCTAGACAGCTACCTCGAAATCCCAAAAGCGGACGCCGAACGGTCACAGATAACTACTGCTCAGAACCAGTACCTGGATCTGCACACAGGGGTGCAGAGAGTAATGATGAGTACACCAACTTAGTAGTAATGAAAATAAATCAAGTCTGAAGATAAGAAACACACAACAACAACACACCAATCCACAAATAGTAAAATCCTGAGTCTCAATAAAGTATACATTTAGTACATATGTTTGAAAACTAATTTCCGTAAAAATACTTTGAACAAGTATATTTTCAAGTGTTTCTCAGTAAAACTCCCCAAAAATATCAGTATGAAAGATGAAATGAATCATAATCAAACCTCAGCAAAATATCATTCTAAACAGCCCCTCAGGCAAAATCATCACTCATAATCAGTCCCTCAGCACCTCACCATCACTCAATAACAGTCACTCAGCACTTCACAGTCACTCAACATTAGTCCCTCGGGCAACCTCACTGTCACTCATGCCTCCCAATCACTCATCACTCGGCACTCGCACTCAGTAGGTACCTTCGCTCACTGGGGGTGTGTACAGACTCTGGAGGGGCTCCTACAACCCAAGCGCTATAAACAAGCCAAATCATGGCATCAATCACTCAAGATCTCTGCCTCTCTCATATCATAAATATCCTCACAATATTGGCCCTCGGCCTCACTCAGTCAGACACTCTCAACATGCCACTCGGGCCATAAATAAATGGGGTTCTCGACCCAAAACTATATTTCATTTCAAGAAATAATAATTTCAACAAATCTGAGTGTCAACAATTTAACAAGAAGGACTGAGTGTAAAATCATGATCAAAATAGTGAGAATATCAGAAAATAGCTCCCAAGGGGTTAAAACAGATCGGCACTAGGCCCCAAATATGGCTTACAGCCCAAATATATCAAAACATAGTAATATTATTTAACATATGCTTTAAAAGCAGTTTCACAACTCAATAGTTGCCTCAAAAGGAACATATTTCCAAATTTTTAATTCGTGCGCGCCCCACACTCGTCGTCTAGTGTGTGCGTCACTCCAAAACCGTGAAAGGATGTAAAGTCCGGGGTTTCATACCCTCAGGACAGGATTTAAAGACATTACTTACCTCAGACTAGCCCGAAAAGCTACTCCGCAATACGCTTGCCCCTCGAATCAACTTCCGAGTGCTCCAAATCTATCAAGTTCATATTTTTCACATCAAGATATGCTAGGGGGATGAAACCCAATAGAAAAATATCAACTTTATGCACAATTTCCGAAATTAGCCAAAACCCGACCCCCGGTCCCACGTCTCGGAACTTGACAAAATTTATACCGAAACGATCCTCATCATCTCACTAGTCTGTACATATAAAGAACGCTGAAATCGGAGTCCAAATGACCCCTCAAATGACCCCTAGAAGGTCTCTTAAACTCAAGCCCTAGTTTCCTCTTTTTCCACTGATTTTCCCAATTAAACACTGTTAATTTGGTCCTTAATCACATATAATCGAGCTAATGAGTCCAAAAACCTTATCTCAATAAAAAACAAATGTTTCCCTCTTCAAAACCCTCAAAAAGCTCTAATCCTATTAAAAAATGGTGGAAAAGTGGGCAAAGGTCGCATATGGGCTTTAATATATACTGCCCAGGTATTCTTCATCGCGATCGCGGACATCCAGTCGCGATCGTGGAGCACAAATTAAGTCAGCCCTCATTTAACCTTACGCGATTGCGAAATGGCCCACACGATCGCGAAGCTTTTCCTTCCACACCCACGCGATCGCGTCTCTCCCCACGCGACCGCCACTGACCAAAATCTTCTACTCCTCACCAGCCCACACTCCTCTACGCGATCGCGGCCCTGGCCACGCGTTCGCGTAGCACAACTTCATAGACCCACGCAATCGCAACCTGACCCCTGCGATTGCATAGAGCAATTTCACCCCTGCCCAACTTTAGCCTACGCGATCGCGGACCCTTCTATGCGATCGCGGACCCTTCTACGCGATCGCGAAGAGCAAATTTACCTGCAACAAAACCAACAAACCAGCTATCCTCTAAGTCCCGAAAGTGCCTGTTTGAGCATCCGAAATACACCCGAGGCCCTTGGGACCTCAACCAAACCTACCAACCTATCCCATAACATCATTCAAACTTAATCGAGCCTTCGAAACGCTAAAAACAACACAAAAATACCAAAATCACATCGAATTCAAGCCTATGAACTTTGAAATTTTTAAATTTCACCAACGATGCCGAAACCAACCAAAACACATCTGATTGACCTGAATCACCTAACGAAGCTATCCGATCCATAAAATTTGCATTTCGAGATCGTTTACCAATAAGTCAACTCCCAGTTGTCTTTTCCAACTATAAAGCTACTTTTAGAGACTAAGTGTCTCAGTTCTCACTACACCCATTCCGAACCTGAGTCAACCGACTCCAACACATCATAAACAGTATAACCAATGCATAACAAGGCAGAAATAGGAATAATGGTACAATTCTACGGAACGACCGACCGGGTCGTTACAAATTCACATACTACCCGAACATCTTTTGTCCTAGTAGGGATTGCCTCGACCCACTTGGAGAAGTAGTCAACGTATACTAGGATATAATCATAGGAATGGGACGATGGGAAGGGACCCATAAAGTCGATTCCCAGACATCGAAGACTTCACATACTAAAATGGAATTCAGGGGCATCTCGTCCCTCTTACTAATGTTAGCTGTCTGTTGACACTTGTCATATGTATCCACATAGGAACTTGCGTACTTATACAAGGACGACCAGTAAAAATGGCTTTCATGACCTTCGTTGCTGTCCTATTTCCTCCATAGTGACTTCCAGCTGCTCCATCTTGATAGTAGGATAGTATACTTCCCATTTCCCCTTCTGGAACACATCTCTGAATCATGTCATATGCACAAAATTTAAACAGAAAGGGGTCATTCATGCTTGCTTTCAAATAGCTCTGTTTAGCAAATGCTACCGCGATGATATAAACAGGATCATCAGACCAAGCGGGACGAGTCGAGTAAAGCCAGCGGGGATGCAAACCAACCTTCCCCATCTACAGAACTCACGATTTTTCTTGGAATGCAGGAACATAGCACAAACATGTTTCGAAGTCACAATTTCAACACAGTTACAAATGCCAAAATCTGCTATCAACACAAAGGATAACATGCTTCGTAGTCGCAATTCTCACGACAATCGCAATACCACAATCTACTACCAGCTAAGAAATCCTACTAGCATTTGCTATTTATTCCCCTGCATAAGGCTATTCTCCGCCTTCCTATCTGCATGAGGTTAAGCTCTACCTCCATTTTTGCATAAGGCTAATCTCTGCCTTCCATTTGCATAAGGCTTATCGCTGCCTTCCTAATTTGCATGAGGTTAAGCTCTACCTCCATTCTGCATAAGGCTACTCTCTGCCCTCCATTTTAAAAACCAGGGATATGTAGGCAGCTTAGAAGCCAGGGTGCGGCCTAAATCTCCCAAACCGTTTCGCTCGGTCAAAATTGGCCATCCTATCTTTACCCGACAACTCTTTCATTCTTTCCGGGTAAAGAGGGGCAGCTGTTGATACCCAATTTCTTCCAAATAATATTTTAAATTGCATATATACCTTCAAAATCATGCATTAATAGCAACTGGTATTTTTCCCCATAATTTTCCTATATTTTTATTAATTTATCCAGCATTTTATTTCAAACAAATAATTACAAAATTGCATCACAAGTGATTTCAAAAGCATTTCTTGATTTAATTTATTATTTATGGTCCTATTAAGGCCAAATTATTTCATAATTAGCCAAATTGGTATCTTTTGACTATAATTGCAATGACTTTGCAATTATAGCCCAATCATATAATTTTGTACCATTTCTTACCAGAAACTAGTCATTTATATTTTTAAATACTAAATAATCATTTAAAACTATTTTCTATGCATGAAACTCATTTTTATAATTATTAGCTATTTTGTAAATTATTTTTATTAATTCAAATTGGGTATTTAACAAATAGCCTAATTTCATTTCAATTTTAGCCCAAACTAAACCAGCCCCAAAACTCAATTAAATTAGCCCAAACCCCAGGCCCAATCCATTAATCCACAGATCCAATTTCTTTTTTAATCTGGACCGTTGATCATTTTTAATCAACAGACCAGATCCGTTCTTGCCATAATTAACCTAATAGTCTACCCCCTCGAACCCTCATTCTCTCATTTTCCCTCTGCAGTCTCATTCTCTCATTCTCTCTTAAGCTCTCTGCCTAACTGTGGCTCCTACTCGCCGGTCGTTGGCTCGCCGGTAACAATGGTGGTTCCACCACCACCCCTAGCCTCTATGCCCCCCCCCATGCCAAATTCTTCCTACCCTGAGGTCCTCAAGGGACCAAAGGCTGTTCAACTCACACCTATGGTCTGTTCTTGCCGTTCTCAGGCCACCCTTGGCCGTCCGAGTAAGATCTTTCTATTTCCGGCTAAACCTAGGGTTTCTAAGCCTGATTTTCTCTATCTCTGGGTTACCTCTCTCAAAACCCTAATTCTATCTCTTGACTCTTTAGATCTATAACGGATCGAAGAGTATTCTGAGTTATTTTTCTATTTCCATGAGAATCTTTCCGATTTTTCAAAAACGCCTCTTTTTCTTCATAACTAGGGTTTCTTAACCCCTTTTCAAAATGACTTTTCATCTGATTTTTTGTTTTATTCTATGATTTTTACTATGTTTTGTAACGACCCGGTCCGTCGTTACGCAGTATACGCATCTATTCCCTTATTTCTGTCTTGTAGTAGCTCGGTTAGACTGTTCATGAAGTGTTGGGATTGGTTGGTTCGGGTTCGGAGTGAAATAGAGTGGATTGAGACACTTAGTCTCTAACAAGAGCTTTAAAGTTGGAAAAATCAACCCGGAGGCGACTTATTGGTAAACGACCTCGGAATGCGGATTTTATGGTTCAGATAGCTTCGTTAGGTGATTTGGGACTTAGGAGTGTGTTCAGAATATTTTTAGGATGCCCGGTGTAGAATTAGGCTTGAATTGGCGAAGTTAGTATTTTGGCGAATTCCGGTTGATAGGCGAGATTTTGATCCGAGGGTCGGAATGGGATTCCGAGAGTTGCTGTAGCTTCGTTAGGTCATTTTGGACTTGCCCGCAAAATTTCAGGTCATTCGGAGATGGTTTGGTTGGGTTTTTGATCAAATGCGTGTTTCGGAAGTTTTTGGGAATCATAGGCTTGAATTGGATGAGAATTTATGGTTTTGATGTTGTTTTTGGTGTTTTAATGGCTCGACTAAGTTTGAATAACCATGTTTGATATGTTGGTAAGTTTGGTTGGGGTCCCGAGGGGCTCGGGTTTGATTTCGGATGCTAAACGGAGAAATTGGGACTTGAAATGCAGCTGAAGCTGCTACTGCTGGTGTGATCGCACCTGCGATGCTTGGGCCGCAGGTGCGGACATCGCATGCGCGAGAGTGAAGGCGCAGGGGCGGAAATTCATCGCAAGGGCGGAAGGGGAATCGCACCTGCGAGGTCGGAGGTGCGGGAAATGGGTTCGCAGGCGCGGGCTCGGAGTGTTAAGTGAAGGACCGCAGGTGCGGTCAATATGTCGCCCCTGCGGTACCGCTGTTGTGATAAAGAGGCCGCAGGTGCGAAGTATGGGATTTTAAGTGAGTTCCACAGGTGCGGTCAAATTGTCGCGCCTGCGGAGTCGCAGATGCGAGAAAACATACCGATGTTGCGGAAATGCCTGGGCAGAACTATAAAAAGGTAGCCTTCGCGAAATTTGTCCTCTTTCACCATTTTTACACACGGGTTGGAGGTTTTGAAGGGATTTTGAAGAGGGAATTCGTTGCTTCTTCAAGGAGGTAAGTTTCTTGGACTCAAAACGCGTTATATTGTGCATCAAGAACGATTTTAGGTTGAAATCATGGGTAAAAACAGTAGAAAAATGGTGGTTAGGGCTTGGGTTTAAGAGAGGAAGAATGGGGGAATTGGAGGACCATTTGAGGTCCGATTTTCGTGTTCTTGGTATGGTTAGACTCGGGAAAGGACAAGGGACCTAGTGTTGTGAAAATTTCTGACTTTCGAGACGTGGGCCCGAGGCCCGGGTTTTGACCGAATTCGGGATTTTTGTATTTTTGCTAAATTTTGATTTGAGGACTGTTCCTTAGCACATTGTGACACCATGTAATTGATTATTGATAGATTTGGAGCATTTGGAGGCCGATTCTCGAGGAAAGGGCCAGGCCGAGTAGAGTTGAGCCGGTTTCGAGGTAAGTAACGGCTTCAACCTTGGAACTGAGGGGTTCAAAACCCCAATGTACATGCTAATTGATGATAGTTACTATGATACACTCGCCAAGTGACGGGCATATGAGTGTTGGTTGATTTGTTGTGGCCCGGCTTATCCCCAGGCACGGTTTAACTGTTATTCCACCATGATATCGGTACTGTGAACACTACTAATGCTCAGAAACTAAAAGAAACATAACAAGTATAAATGATAAGACTTCATGTGTATATGTGGAGACCGAAAAGGGTCTGTCACTATCGTTTCTATTGCGAACTTTACTTGTGCATACTCAGTCCTGTTATTATACATGTATTCGTATTTCAGTCTCAGAATTCATTTATTTATCATGCATTGCCATTGTTTGGGCTGTTACATAATGAGAGTGTTGTGAGGAGACTGGTAATTCTGACTGAGTATGGGCCTAGAGCCAAATGTTGAGATGATATACCCTTCGTGGGTTTGATATATATATATATAGCGCTTGGGCCATATCCTTGGCGGCCCCTCCGGAGTCTTTACACCCCCAGTGAGCGCACAGTTATTGAGGGATGGATTTCACTAGACATGGATTTTTCCGAGATATGAGATATTGAGGGATAGATTTCCCTGGACATGGATTTGTACGAGATATGACATATAGAGGGATGGATTTCCCTGGCACA
>ML247147.1:0-13890 GCA_005239495.1 Nicotiana undulata
GTATTAGTAGACATCCTTTTAGCTCTTTGATACTCAGCAATCACTGATATCTCTTATGCATGACCAATTCTTGTGCCAATTGTTCTGTTCAGATGTGTGTGCTCTGATGGACCTGGTTCAACTTGTCAATCTTCAAAACCCATTCAGTGACATGGGCCAACAAATTCTCCCTTTTTGATGATGACAAACTCTGTGCTTTTATCCTGTATACACTTCAAACACTTTGTATAGTTTTAAGCATTAATCATTGAGAACCAAGTGCATTAGGTTATAAATATAACTTTTTGAAAAAACACAACACTACCACCACACATCTTCCCCCTTCTGGCATCATCAAAAAGTTGCAAAATGAAACTTACCAATTTTTTAATTCTTACTCATGGCCAAATTTAGGCAACTGCAGGTGCAAGCATGATTAATCAACACAAGAAACCAATAATGTAAGCTAAATTAGAAATTGAGACAATTTTTTTTAAAATCAGCAAATTTCATTGATTTAATACTGCACATCAAACACCAACAGATTAAAGCAAAAACGATCAAAACATGAGCAAAAAAACTGAAACCACAAAAGCTAGACACTGTCCCAAACTGGGCACTTGAAAGATAACTGGGAAGCACTGGATAAACCTAAGGTGGGAGAGTGCAGATGAGGTAGGGTTCTTGGTTTGAAGGAGGGACAACATTTGGTGTAGAACACCTTCGTTTTTCTCTTTCTCCTTTGCAAGTTCTGCTTTTAAAGCATCACGCTCAGCTTCCACCTCAATTAAGCGCGATTTCAATCGAAGGATTTCCATATCCTTTAACTCGCTTTCCTGCACCAGAGTACGGACCTTGCTGTTTACAGGATGCTTCTGAGATGAACCAGGTTCATCTACCGGAGCAGTGACAATATAATCACAAGACAGCAGTGTGTCCTTCCCAAAATAATCTTTGGCCGTAGCCATCTCAGCCTTCTTCGCAGAAACTCCAACGTGAGTTAGAACTGCAGTCAGAATAAAGCCATAGGGAATTGCATGAGCTTTAGTCCCATTCACCACTCTGTCCAAGAGTTGTATTATGAATGATGGCCAATTTATCTGCTTGCCTCTGTACAGACACTCCATGAGGGTCAAATCCATGTAATTAGCAATGTGTCTTCGTTCTTGTCTGGGCAGTATGAATTTGATCACAANATTGACCAAGGAGGTGACCCTACCTCCAATGACTGTGGGATTCCCCATGAACTCCACAACTTCACCCCTGACCAGCATGCCTTCCATGCGAAAGACCATGTCCTTCCAGCCCTGCGCTGCCAGAAAATCCAGTAGATACCTCATTCCAGGCTCCTCCAAATCCTTCTTCAACTTTCCCTTCAAGATAGTTCTCTTGCCAAATGTGGCAACTCTGTCAGTAGTCACTTCTCCTATTTCCTTCTCCTCCTCTCCACTCCAGTCTGCATCATCATCCTCCTTAGTAGAAATTTTTACTTTCTTTGNAGGTCCAACGTCTCTTCTCAACAACAACAGCCTCAACAGGCTCTCCAACTTTTGCTTCTCCCTTTGCTGCCCTCTTCCTCTTGCTCTCTTGCAGAGCCTTTTCTAACTTCTCTTCCTCCTCTCTTACAGTATTTTGCGTAGCACGTACCTTAGGAATAGGTACCTCAACATAACCAACAACTTTCCTTTTCTTTGAAGGAACTGAGGCTTTAGACTTCTTGGACTTTGAAGTCATTATTTTCTTGGGGTTATATGAGTCCCCCAACTTCCTCAATATTTCAGGCAAAGTTTCTTCCCCAGAAGAAACGTGTTCATCTATTACTTTCATCAATTTCTCCAACCCAACATCAGCTTCCTCAACTCCACTAGTTCCCCTTAAGATTGTGACATCTTCTTCAAGACTTTCAAGAACGGGACCACATATTGCCAGTGTGGTACCATCCTCTACCGATCCCCTCACATATACATCTCCCTCGATCTCAAGAGGTTTCTCTTTCTAATATTTTCCTTGCCTTTTAGGCACTTCAACATCCACCACATACCCCACCAACACAAATCGTTGATCAGCAGTATTTATTTTAAAGATAGCATCAGAATTACCTTTCTCACCACTGGTTGAACCAGGTGCTTCATCTTCATTGGCTGATTTGAATGATTCATTGGACGATTCTGGTGTGGAGCCTTCTTCAGCATGCAATAATTCTTCCAAGAATTTGGCTCTTGAACTAGAAGCCACAAATTTGCGTGCAAGAACTTTTATACGATGAGGCTTGGGGGCTGGGGTAGGGTTTGTTGTTGGTTCTGGGATTGTAGGGTGTTCTGGGGTTGTCGACTTTTCTGGAGACTCGGAACTATACATTGGGGGTGAATTTGAGTCTGATTCATAGTTGCCTCCATCATATTCTCTGTTTGGAGATGAATCAGAAGAAGCTGGTGGGGGTGACAACATGATTTTGAATTGTTTAGAGAGAAGAAAGATAGGAGGCAGTAGAGATTGTGAGTTGAGTGAGTTGAACAAGGTTCGACTATTTCTTTATGCACAATGGGTAATGATGGCCTTTTTATAACTTATGGATGGGGAGATTACAACAGAAGAGTATTAACTCAAGCGGAATTCTAATCGATTCAGAATTGTCATTGATTAGACATTGATTGGACAGTTACTTTCCCCCTAAAACTAGGCTAATCAAGTGAGATGAGACTTCTTGAAACTGGTTCATATTTGGGTAAGTACTAGAATTGAATTTGAACCATAAATAGATAGAGTCCTGCTCATGTATGACTGTACTTGAATTAATACATGTATGGAGATGAGAACGTACCTTGTCAGTTATGCGAACCAACATGGATGAACCAGGTTCATCCAGGTAAAATCCTTTATTTGCCTTAATTTAAAAAAATAGAGAAATATCATTAGCAACTAGGGAATCATCTTAATACATGGTAGAAGAGTATGAAAATAAAGACATAATACTGAGCAATGATTAATTTGATTAAGTACCTAATTTGAATTTTCTAGCCAAACATTTTTTTTCATTTTTTCAATTAGGTGATATAATCATCCCTAATTCAAGCCTATTTCTCTCATAATTCTCCCTACTCAGTGCTTTGGTAAATATATCAGCAATTTGACGATCAGTAGCACAGAATTCGATTGAGATTATTCCTTTTTCATAGTTGTCCCTCAGAAAATGGTGCCTAACATCTATGTGCTTAGTTCTCTTGTGATGAACCGGGTTCTTCGTCATACTAATTGCACTAGTGTTATCACTGCAAATAGTAATGCATCCCACATCTATACTAAAGTCCAGGAGTTGTTGCTTGATCCAAAGCAACTGGGCATAACAAGAGGCTGCAGCCACATATTCAGTCTCAGCAGTAGACAGAGCTACTGAATTTTGTTTCTTGATGGCCTAAGACACAAGGCAAGAGCCCAAGAAGTGAGCCATGCCTGAAGTACTTTTCCGGTCAACCAGAAAACCTGCATAATCAGCATCAGCATATCCTACAAGGTGGAAATTACTACCTTAAGGATACCAAAGGCATAAATCAGTGGTGCCTTTCAAATATCTGAAAATTCTCTTCACTGTAGTGAGGTGGGACTCCTTTGGATTTGCCTGAAACCTAGCACATAGTCCCACACTGAACATAATATTTGATCTGCTGGCAATGAGATATAGTAGAGACCCAATCATTCCTCTGTATACCTTCTGATCAACGGATGAACCAGGTTCATCCACATCCAATTTAGTAGTTGTGGCTATGGGGGTATCTATTTCCTTTGAATCTTCCATCTTGAACTCCTTGAGGAGTTCTTTCACATACTTTTGTTGATGAATCATTGTTCCATGTGGGTTTTGCTTGATTTGTAAGCCTAAGAAGAAGTTTAGCTCACCCATCATACTCATTTCAAATTCACTCCCCATTAGTGTAGCAAATTCCTTGCTAAGCTTTTCAGTAGTTGCCCCGAATATGATATCATCAACATATATTTGCACAATCAGAAGATCCTTCCCCTTTTCCTTTAGGAACAAAGTACTGTCAATTTTGCCTCATTTGTACCTATGTTCCAGCAGGAATTTTGACAATCGCTCATACCATGCTCTAGGTGCTTTTTTGAGACCATAAAGAGCCTTGTCAAGTTTATATACATGATCAGGTGACTCTTTGCTTTCAAAACCTGGAGGTTGTTTGACAAATACATCTTCCTTCAAATATCCATTGAGAAAGGCACTCTTAACATCCATCTGATGGAGAGTGAATTCCATATGTGCAGCAAATGCTATAAGAAGTCTGATTGCCTCCAATCTTGCCACAGGAGCAAAGGTCTCATCATAGTCAATTTCTTCTTCTTGTATATACCCTTGAACAACTAGTCTTGCCTTATTTCTTGTAACAGTTCCATCCTCATCGAGCTTGTTCCTGAAGACCCACTTCGTGCCAATCACTGATCTGTCTAGTGGCCTGGGTACCAAGTGCCATACTTGACTTCTTTCAAACTGATTCAGCTCCTCTTGCATGGCATTTACCCAATCAGCATCTTGTAGGGCTTCACCAATGTTCTTTGGTTCGATTAAGGATAGGAAGGCATCAAACGCACACAGATTTTTCAAGGAAGCTCTTGTTTTGATTCCGGATGACAAATCTGTTATGATGTTCTCAAGAGGGTGAGAACTCTGATATCTGTGTGGTTTGAGTACTAGTAGTTCACTTCTGGATAGTTCCATGTTGTTTTGTTGTTGTGGAACAGGATCAGGGCCAGGATTCACATGTTGAGTTCCCCCTGTCATGTTGCTTGGGGTAGTTGGACCTGGTCCATCACCTGTTCCATCTTCCATGGCTGCTTCAATGTGTTCACTGCTTCTCACCAGTCCAAGCTCCTCATCTTCTGGTTCCTGTCTCTCAGAAAGAGTGTTAGTTTCATCAAATATAACATGCACACTCTCCTCTACACACATAGTTCTTTTATTGTACACTTTATAGGCTTTACTATGTGATGAATATCCCAAGAATACTCCCTCATCACTTCTGGGATCAAATTTACCTGAGGAATCTTTGCCATTATTGTGCACATAGAATTTACATCCGAAGGCCCTAAGATGGGATATGTTGGGCTTTCTTCCTTTGAGTAATTCATAGGGAGTCTTCTCTACCAGTGGCCTGGTCATGCATCTATTGATTATATAGCAAGCAGTGTTTATTGCTTCTGCCCAGAAGTTGTGTGGTAGTTTGCTAGAAAGAAGCATGGTTCTTGCCATGTCTTCAAGAGTTCTATTCTTTCTTTCCACAACCCCATTTTGCTGTGGGGTTCTAGGGTAAAAAAAGTTGTGATTGATGCCATGTTCATCACAGAACTCAACAAATTTAGCATTTTCAAATTCAGTCCCATGGTCAGATCTTATTGATGCTAGTTGATGTCCTAACTGATTTTGAGTTTTCTTAACAAATGTGATAAACATATCAAATGCTTCATCCTTAGATGCCAGAAATAAGGTCCACGTGAACCTTGAGTAATCATCAACTAACACCATCACATATTTCTTACCACCTCTGCTCAGAATTCTGATTGGACCACACAGATCCAGATGAACCAGTTCCAATGACCTGGTGGTACTGACCATTTTCTTACTTTTGAAAGAAGATCTTACCTGCTTCCCCCTTGCACATGCCTCACAAACTTTGTCTTCCTTGAACTTAATGTTAGGGAGTCCTACCACTAAGTCCTTAGAGACTAGCTTGTTAAGCTGAGTCAGACTTGCATGACCAAGTCTTTTGTGCCACAGGAGGGGATCACTGTCCAACACACTAAGGCAAGTGAGTTCATTGTCAGACAGCGTGGACAAGTCAATGACATAGATATTGTTCATTCTCTTTCCCTGCAAAACAATCTTGTCAGTAAGCAGATTTATCACAAAACATTTTGTGGAGGTAAAAGCGACAAGGTTACCTCTGTCACACAGTTGTGACACACGGATTAGGCTATATTTCAAGCCATCTATCAGATACACATGTTCAATTGAACGTGTGTCATCTTTACCTACCTTGCCGACCCCTATAATTTCACCTTTCTTTCTGTTTCCAAAGGAGACATTTCCTCCTTTGAGGTTTTCAAGTGAAAGGAACTGTTCTTTGTTCCCTGTCATATGCTTAGAGTAGCCACTATCCAAAAACCAAATTAGGCTGCTTCCCTTCACTTGTACCTACAAAAGCAAATCAGGGGTTAGTTTTAGATACCAAAATGTCACGACCCAATTCTCCCTCCGACTGGGTCTCGTGACGGCACCTAGTCTAGACGACTAGGTAAGCCTATTTGTTCAACAAGAATTTAAGATAACAAGCGAAGATAGTAATAAAATGAACTAAATCCATAGTAATACTCTATGCCGCTTGGCATTAAATATTGCTACACCCAAGACCTGGAATATCATCAATACATCACAAGCGGACTCCACGCCTCAAGATGTTCAACTGGAAAGAAACACCGTATAGTATTCTCTACAAGTGCTAACTACACTAAGATAGGAAGGGGACTCGAAGATCTGCGGACATTGCAGATTATACCTCAAGTCTCCTGGCACTGGCTGCTGGCTAATGGTGATACTGCGTACTGGAACCTGGATCTGCACATGGGAAAAACATGCGCAGAAGGGCGTGAGTACTCCACATTCGGTACTCAGTAAGTGCCAAGCCTAACCCCAGTCAAGTAGTGGCGAGGTCAGGTCGAGTCCCTACCGAGGTTTGCAAAATAACAGATATAATGAACAAGTAATTAAAACAGGTAAAAATTAACAGAAATTCTAAGTAAAGACTAGCAAGAAAAGGTAGAGTTAAATGCTCAGATCAACGCAATATATATAAAGCTCAATAAGAAAGGAAAGGCACAATGCAACGCAATATGAGGGAAAGGCTCAAGTCTCTGCCCGCAGTCCCTATGTATGCAACGCAGTATGAGGGAAAGGCTCAGGCCTTTGCCCGCAATCCCTATGTATGCAATGCAATATGAGGGAAAGGCTCGGGTCTCTTCCCGCAATCCCTATGTATGCAATGTAGTATGAGGGAAAGGCTCAGGTCTCTGCCCGCAATCCCTATGTATGCAATTCAGTATGAGGGAAAGGCTCAGGTCTATGCCCGCAGTCCCTATGTAAATACGTACTACAAGGTAAATATAAAAAATAGCGTAGTTTAAAGGTTTTAGGAAATATCAGTTAGAAAATTCGGAGTAAAATCCTTAAATCAGTTTCAATAATAGTAACGATTGGAAAAATCAGTTAGAAATCAATTTACCAGGGTAAAAGCTTAAGTTATTATGCAGTTCGACCGATAACAGTAATAATAGAGTTAGAAATGAAGCATAGTGTAGAAAGGAACATAGAACTTCCGTGAAAATATCCCGTGCACGCGCTCGTCACCTCACGTACACGGGGTTTAATAGCAAAAACCAGTTCAAAATGCTTGAGAAAAATTCCCCAACACAGAGTTAGGCAAGCCACTTACCTCGACTGTGCAAATCAATCAATAATCACGCTCTTTCCACAAGTATCCAACTATGGGTGGCCCAAATCTATTCAACTCGATGGTATAATGTAAATAAAAATTCAAGAAATCAAAATAACTAATTAATTCGGAACTAATACGCGAATTTAGAAAAATTGACCAAAACGCCCCTCGGGCCCACGTCTCGGAATCGGGTAAAATTTATATTTTCCGAACCCTTATTAACTGACGAGTCTAATATTATGAAAATCTCGCAAATCGGAGGTCAAATACCCAATCAAAACCCCAAAATTTGGTCTAGGAAGTTTCTTCCAATTTTTCCCCAATTTCAACTCAAAAATCTAGAATTTAAGGATGGAATTTAAGATTAGATTCATAGAAATTGGTCTATATAGGTTAGTAATCACTTACCCGAACTACGCAGGTGGAAAAGTCTCCAAGAATCGTCTCTCCCGAGCTTCGCTTCCACAACTCAAAAATGGTGAAATAAGGTTTGAGTTCGAAATGGGGTTTTTTAATATTCTGCCCAGTCATTTCTTCTATGCGATCGCGGAGAGTAAGGATCCCACGCGCCCAAATAACCTAATGCGATCGCGTGCAAGGGTCTGCGATCGCGTAGCTTCACACCCCCTAACCTATGCGATCGCGGTTGGGGTCACGCGACCGCGTAGAGTCACCACTGACTCTCCCCTAGGACCATCAAAACCTTATGCGATCGCGACCCGTTGAATGCGATTGCGGAGACCAAACCCTTCAGGCTCTGCGATCGCGGACCTTAATTTGCAATCGCAGAGAACGACCTCAGGCCTCCCTCAACTTCCCTTATTCGATCACGAGGACTGACCTGCGATCGCATAGAACAACCCACAGCTGAAGAAAAACCAGAAAACCAGCAAAGGCTTTTGGCCTTAAAGTGTCCGTTTGAACACCCGAAACACACCCGAGGCCCCCGGAACCTCAACCAAAACCACCAACTAGTCCAAATACCTTATTCAAACTTGGTCGAGCCTTAAAACACGTCCCATAAAATCAAAATACCCAAATATGCATAGATTCAAGCCTAATAACTTAGAAAATTCCAAGAATTCACAAATGATGCCGAACCACGTCTAAACTCATCTGAATAACCTCAAATTTTGCACACAGGTCATAAATGACATTCCGAACCTGCTGTCGCTTTCGGAATTCCGTTCCGAGTCTGATATCAAAATCTCACCTATCGACCGAAATCGCCGAAATTCTAACTTTCGCCAATTCAAGCCTAAATCTACATCCGACCTCGAAATCACAATCTGAATACGCTCCTATCCCCGAAATCACTCAACAGAGCTAACAGAGTTGATGGATTTCCATTCCGGATCCGTCTTCACACAGCTCCCATTATGGTCCAATTTCTAAGGTTAAAGCTCACCTTAAAGGACTATATAAACAAAAACACTCCAATTTTCATCACTCAACTCTCCGACTCGTTCCATTAACATAATAAGACATTGGATAAACAGTTATCGGGGGATCGGGGTGCTAACTCTCAAAATGACCGGCCAGGTCGTTACATTCTCCCCCTCTTAAGAAAATTGCTCGTCCTCGAATGAGTATAGAAACATACCCGAAGCTGAGAATAGATGAGGGTACTGACTCCGCATATCCTGCTCGGTCTCCCAAGTCGCCTCCTCGACTGGATGAACCCTCCACTGCACCTTGACTGAAGCAATGTCCTTCGAACTGAGCTTTCTGACCTGCCTGTCCAAAATGGCCACAGGCTCCTCAACATATGATAGATCCTTGTCCAACTGAACTGAGCTGAAATCCAAAATATGAGTCGGATCACTGTGATACTTTCGGAGCATGGAAACGTGGAATACCGGATGAACACCTGCTAGGTTGGGAGTCAAGGCCAACTCATAAGTAACATCCCCAACCCGCTGCAATATCTCAAAAGGGCCAATGAACCTCGGACTCAGCTTACCCTTCTTTCCAAATCTCATGACGCCTTTCATGGGTGATACCCGAAGCAAAACCCGATCACCAACCATGAATTCCAAGTCCCGAACTCTCCCGTCTGCATAACTCTTCTGCCTGGACTGAGCTGTGCGAAGTCTATCCTGAATCACCTTTACCTTGTCTAAGGCATCCTGGACCAAGTCTGTACCCAACAATTAGGCCTCGCCCGGCTCGAACCATCCTACTGGAGACCTACACCGCCTACCATATAAAGCCTCAAACGACGCCATCTGAATGATGGACTGATAGCTGTTATTATAAGCAAACTCTGCAAGGGGCAAGTACTGACCCTTGATCCTCCAAAATCCATCACACAAGCACGAAGCATATCCTCCAGAATATGAATAGCGCGCTCGGACTGTCCGTCCGTCTGAGGGTGGAATGTTGTACTGAGATCAATCTGGGTGCCCAACTCACTATGCAAGGCTCTGCAGAAGTGCGAGGTGAACTGAGGACCTCGGTCTGAAATAATAGATATCAGCACACCATGCAACCGAACTATCTCCCGCATGTAGATCTGAGCCAACCTCTCCGAGGAATACGTAGTCAATAATGGAATGAAATGAGCTGACTTGGTCAGCCGATCCACAATCACCCAAATAGCATCATACTTCCTCAAAGTCCGAGGAAGTCCAACCACAAAATCCATGGTGATCCGCTCCCACTTCCACTCTGGAAGCCTCATCTGCTGAAGTAACCCTCCCGGCCTCTGATGCCCACACTTGACCTGCTGACAATTGAGGCATCTGTCTACGAACTCCACTATATCTTTTTTCATCCTCCGCCACCAGTAGTGCTATCTCAGATCCTGGTACATCTTCGCGGTACCGGGATGAATGGAGTACCACGAGCTATGGGCCTCCTCAAGGATCGACCTTCGCAGTCCATCTATGTCAGGCACACAAATACGGCCCTACAGTCTCAACACACCACCATCATCTATGGTCATATCTCTAACACCATCCCGCTGAACTCTATCCCGAAGAGCTCGAAGGTCGGGATCATCATACTACCACTCTCGAATGTGGTCATAAAGAGAAGATTGAGCAACACCACAAGCGAATACCCGGTGAGGCTCAGAAAGGTCCAACCTCACGAACTGGCTGGCTAAAGACTGAACATCCAAAGCTAAGGGCCTCTCAGCTGCATGAAGATATGCCAAACTACCCAACCTCTCCGCCCGGTGACTCAGGGCATCGGCCACCACATTGGCCTTCCTCGGGTGGTATAATATGGTGATCTCATAATCCTTGAGTAACTCCAACCACATGCACTGACGCAAATTGAGATCTTTCTGCCTGAATATGTGCTGCAAACTTCGGTGATCCGTATATATCTCACAGGGAACACCGTATATATAATGACGCCATATCTTCAGGGCGTGAACAATCGCTGCCAACTCAAGATCATGAACCGGGTAATTTTTCTCATGTACCTTCAACTGTCTGGACGCGTAGGCAATCACCCTACCGTCCTGCATCAACACCGCTCCCAAACCAATCCTCGAAGCATCACAATAGACTGTATAGGACCCCGAACCGGTAGGTAGGACTAACACTGGAGCTGTAGTCAGGGCTGTCTTGAGCTTCTGAAAGCTCTCCTCACACTCCTCAGTCCATATAAAAGGTGCACCCTTCTGGGTCAATCTAGTCATGGGTGCTGAAATGGATGAAAATCCCTCCACGAAACGGCGATAATACCCGGCCAAACCAAGGAAACTACGGATCTCAATAGCTAAAGATGGTCTGGGCCAACTCTGCACTGCCTCCACCTTCTTCGGATCTACCTTGATCCCATCCGAAGATACCACATGGCCTAAGAATGCCACAGAATCAAGCCAAAATTCACACTTAGAGAATTTTGCATACAACTTCTTCTCTCTCAAGGTATGAAGCACGGTCCTCAAGTGCTGCTCATGGTCCTCTCGTGACCGAGAATATACCAGAATGTCGTCAATGAATACAATGAAAAAAGTATCAAGATGAGGCCAAATATGTTGTGCATCAGGTGCATGAAAGCTGCTGGGGCATTGGTCAGCCCGAATGACATAACATGGAACTCGTAGTGACCATATCTAGTCCTGAAAGCAGTCTTCGGGATGTCCGACTCCCTAATCTTCAACTGATGATAACCCGAACGAAGATCAATCTTGGAGAATACCCTGGCTCCCTGAAGTTGGTCAAACAAGTCATAAATGCGGGGCAATGGGTACCTATTCTTCACTGTCACCTTATTCAATTGTCTGTAGTCAATACACATCCGCATCGTCCCATCCTTCTTTTTCACAAATAGCACCGGGTTACCCCAAGGCAATACACTGGTCCTGATGAACCCCTTATCAAGCAATTCCTGTAATTGTTCCTTCAACTCCTTCAAATCAGGAGGAGCCATGCGATAGGGAGGAATGGAAATAGGCTGAGTGTCAGGCAATAAATCAATGCTAAAGTCAATGTCTTTGTCGGGCGGCATACCCGGAAGGTCATCTTGAAAAACATCGGGATAATCCCTCACAACCGGGATCGAATCAACTGTAGGGGTCTCAGCACTAACAACCCTCACATAGGCCAAATAAGCATCGCACCCCTTTGCCACCATCCGTTGATCCTTAAGAAAAGAAATGACCCGACGAGGAGTATACTCTAGTGAACCCCTCCACTCTAACCTCGGTAATCCTGGCATAGCCATCGTCACATTCTTGGCGTGACAATCAAGAATAGCATAGTGCGAAGATAACCAATCCATACCCAGAATAACGTCGAAATATACCATGCTAAGTAATAATAAATCAGCTCTGGTCTCAAAACCGCTAATAAAAATCAAACACGACCGATATATGCGGTCCACAACAAGATAATCTCCCACAGGAGTAGAAACATATACGGGGGAACTCAAAGAATCCCGAGATATCCCCAAATGTGGAGCAAAATGTGAAGACACGTATGAGTAGGTAGAACCTGGATCAAATAGTACCGATGCGTCCCTATGACAAACGGGAACAATACATGTGATAACTGAGTCTGAAGCAATGGCCTCGGATCGAGCTGGAAGGGCATAATATCTGGCCTGACCTCCCTCTCTAGGACAACCTCGTCCTCCCCGACCTCCACATCGAGCTGCCTGAGATGGTGGTGTAGCAGCTGGGGCTGGAAGTATGGCTGGGAAACCTGGTGGCAGACGTGGAACCTGATAAGTCTCTAGTGGTGCACCCCTCCTAACGCTAGGGCAATCCTTGATCACATGACGAAGGTCACCACATCCAAAACAACCCCTCTGAGGGCGTGACTGCTGCTGCTGACTCTGAACTGGCCTGTTGGACTGGCCGGTGATAGCACCTCGAGCAGGAGGCGCCTGAGATACTGGTGGTGCATAATAAGGCTCCCGAGGTCTTAGAGGTGCTGGAATACCACTAGCTGCTGGGAGAGCTGAATGTACAGGGCGACTCACAAAACCCCTACCATAGCGTGCTGCTGGTGCACGAGCTCCTAAGAAATGACCCATCTCTCGAGACCTCTTGGCCTCTCTCTCCTCCCTGTCCCGGGCCAACATACTCTCAATTCTCCTAGCAATGCTCACGGCCTGCGGGTAAGTAATATCTGTCTCCAGCTCCCTGGCCATGCTGGTACGAATGCTGGGGTGGAGCCCCTGAATAAAACGGCGAACTCTCTCTCGAACAGTAGATACCAAGGCTGATGCATGTCGTGATAAGTCACTGAACCGGAATGCATACTCTGACACGGTCATAGTACCCTAGCGTAGCTGCTCAAACTCCGCACGCCAAGCATCCCTAAGACTCTGAGGGACAAACTCCAGCAAGAACACATCAGAAAACTAAGCCCAAGTAAGTGAGGCTGCCTCGTCCGGACTACTAAGCTCAAATGCACACCACCACTGATAGGTTGCTCCTCTCAACTGAAAAGTTGTGAAAGAGACCCCACTCGTCTCCACAATACCCATGGTACAAAAGATGCGATGGCACTCCTCAAGAAATCCCAGAGCGTCATCTGAAGCTAAATCGCTCAACTTAGGTGGATGGTACTTCTTGTACCTCTCAAGACGGAGCTGCTCAGACTCAGATGCAGCTACTCTTGCCTCAGGCTGAACTGGAGCTGCTGGAGGTATAGGAATATACTCTGGGACCTGCCCCATGTGAACCCTCTGCTCAGGAGTACGGGTTCCGAGAGTCTGTGTTCCTCCCTCGGCCTGTGATGTAGCTGGGCCTATCGGGAGTAGTCCCGCTTGAGACAGAGTATTGAAAGCACTCATAAACTGGGCCAAAGTCTCCTGGAGGGATGGAGTGATAGCAGGGACCTCCGGTGCCCCTCCAACTGCAGCTGCTGGAGGATCCGCTACCGCTGCTCTAGTCGGTGCTCGGGCTGCACCGCGTGCTCGTCCTCTGCCCCAACCCCTGCCTCTAGTG
>MDKH01066671.1:0-16727 GCA_005239495.1 Nicotiana undulata
CCATCTTGTTTGCTCCTTTAACATGAATAAAACATACTGTTAAATGAAGATGTATTCTCACATCAGTATTTTTTTTAATAAAAAAAAGTAGAAAAATGCAGACTTGAGGTTTAGATGGTCATATTGGATTAGATCTTAAAATGGCAATGTTAGTAACCTTAATATTCAATTACGGTCATAAATCTTCCTTTTAGTGTTGTTAAAAAAATGAAAAATTAGAAATTCTACAGTTAGCTTTGCCAATTCATAATTGTAGTGGTAATTTCCTTGCTTTTTCTTAGTAGGTCATTAAAAGAAAACTTGTTAGTAGGGCATTTCCCATTTCCTTGTTTGCATTAGATACTGTGAGTAACATTTTAAGTAGGCCTTTTATTTGCTGCAATAATTTCATCGCTTTTCCTTTTTTGTGTTTTTGTCTTCTCTGATTGTCATGTATAACACTGTACACATATCTCTTAGTGATGAATATGGGTCCTGGCGGTGGATTTAAATAGATTAAAAAGAATTTGAGCATGAATGGAATTTTTCTTTCACTTAGTTCTCCTTTATTTACTGTATTTTATCATATTATTCGTTAGGAGCATGTTTAGGCCTACCACATTTGAGTAGGCAACTATTTAGAATTTTGTTTGAATATTCGAGGTAAGAGGTCATTTCCTTTTAGTTTATTATGGTTTCAGCAGGGGAATGCCCCGAAGAGTTTGTATATATTTTATTCCGGAGAATGCCCCGTAGTATTCAGTAAATGAAGGCCAAAGACGAAACAACTTCAGGAAGCATAGAATAGGATTTTTATTTTATTTTTATTTTTATTTTTTATTTATTAGGTGGGGACGACCTCGAGCCTCTTGTGTGTTTATTTTTCTTTTTCTATGTTTGTTTTTTGCCTCCATTCGAATATTTTAAAAGCCATTTGGATCGAGGATGCAACCGTACTAGTTACGGGACTCGGGGAATGCCTAACACCTTCTCCCTAAGTCAACTGAACCCCCTTACCTTGAATCTCTAGTGCAGACATAGTTTTGGAGTCTAAAGTGTTTTAAAAGGAAAATTATTTCAAAAAATGGTGACCTGACACACCGAAATCAAATGTCAGGTGGCGACTCTGAGTTAATCCTTTAAAACACAAATCTTTTGTCACTTTCAAAATTGAAAACCCTTTTCGAGCTTTACAAAAACCTTTCTTATAAAAAGGGGTGTGACAGAGCCTCAAGTACATACAGGGGCTGAGCGGGCATAAAAGCGTCTCCTATGCCGAATTGTGCATGTTCTCGCACGTCCATTTGCCTCTCGGGTTTAAAACCCCCAAGTTCAAAAAATATGACGGACATGGGGACCCCATAGCTCATCTGAAAAGGTATTGCAACCAACTCCAAGGAGCAAGTGGGAAAGAGGAACTTCTCATGGAATATTTCAGAGAGAGCTTAACAAGGATTGCATCAGAATGGTACATGGACCAGGATATATCCCACTGGCACGTATGGGATGACTTAGCCCGGGACTTCGTTCGACAATTCCAATATAATGTGGATATCACTCCTGATAGAAACACTCTATCCAGCCTTAAAAAGAAGTCCTCGGAAAGTGTAAGAGAGTACGCTATTAAGTGGCGCGAGTAGGCGTCCAAGTTCAAACCACTGATGGATGAGGTCGAAATGGTCAGTGTTTTTCTGCAAGCACAAAAAGCGGATTACTTTCAAAATATGATGTCCGCCATGGGCAAACCATTTGCAGAAGCAATCAAAATTGGAGAAATGGTTGAGAATGGTTTAACGACCGGTCGTATCCTGAGCCAATCGGCCATAAGAGCAACCTCCCAGGCCATCCAAAACGAATCCGGGAGTGCAGCCAACAGAAAGAAGAAAGAAGAAGGGGCCATGATGGTTTCCGATGTCAGAGGTTCTCGACAATACTCAGGTCCATTCCCCAAAACTTCCCAACACTACTATCCTCACCAAAATGCAGCTTATACTACGTCCTCCTTTCCCTATGCGGTGATGAACGCTCAGCCGCATCTCAGGCCGCAACAACAATACAACCAGAACAGAGCTCCACCCCCAAGAAATAACGATCCCCCCCCCCCAGCTCCATATAACTCACGCCCTCCTCAAAACAACTAACCGTACAATGCTTACCCCCGTGAGCCACCAAGGAAACTTAATTTCACTCCTATCGGTGAGCCATATTCAAGTCTTTTCCCAAAATTTGTCCAGATGGAGCTTCTGCAGCCCGTACCCTCGACCAGGAAAAACCCAGAATCAATGTCATACAAACCCGGAACCAATTGTGCCTACCATTGCGGAGCAGAGGGGAACGACACGGAGGATTGCTGGACTCTCAAACGGGCTGTGGAGAATCTTATAGAGCAAAAAAAGGTAGTGTTAAGGGATGAAGAAGCTTCCAATGTGACTAACAATCCATTGCCCGCCCATAACAATGGGCCTGTTATCGGCATGATCTGCAAGGACCAAGATTTTGATCCAGCTTTGAAGGCTATCATTGCCATCGCAGATGCAGACAAAAAGCCTAAGGCGGCACCCAAGCCAGCCAAGGAAATATAGAAGAGTAATCCCGTCCCTCAAGCCACGGGGAAGGCTGAAGCCAAGACAAAGATAAGATCTTCTAAAGACGCCGTTCTTTACGTCCCCAGGGCACCCAAGAAGGAACAAGGTATGTTAAGTCCGCCCAGAAGGCTACAATTCAACAGAGCCATGACAAACAGCCCGACAATGTATGTACCAAAGGGGACGTACGTGGCGCGGGGGCAAATAATTTCACCAAGGCTGAATGAGCCCGTGGTTATTAGACGCGCGTCGCAAACTCTGGTAAAGGATACTACTGCCGTCCCTTGGAACTACAACAAGACGGTAGTAATATACAAAGGGATAGAGATCACAAGGGAAGCAATTGAAGCAAATTCCTCGGAAAAATACCTCAATCTAAAAGAGCTTGCCAAAAGCACAAATGCTTCCCTCTTAAAAGACCTATCACCGCCGAAAAGGATGAAGAGTTCTTTAAGAAGATGAACATGACTGAATATGCCACAATTAAAGAACTCAAGAAAACTCTTGATCAAGTATCACTCTTATCTTTATTGATGGGCTCAAACGAGCATCAGAAAGTACTCTTGAAAATGCTGAATGAAGCGTATGTGCCGGCGGAGACCTCAGTCGAACAATTGGAAAGAATGGCCGAGCGTTTCTTTGAAGTAATCAAAATTTCTTTCAGCCGGAATGATCTACCTCCCGAGGGAGCTGCTCACAACAAAGCTTTACACTTAACAGTTAAAAGTGAGGGATATTATGTGGAGAGAGTTATGCTTGATGGAGGTTTCGGGGTGGATATTTTCCCTTTATCAACACTGCAGGGAATGGGAATCGACACTGAGAGAATCAGGCCAAATAACGTCTGTATCCGCGCCTTTGGCGGTATCAAAAGGGACACCATCGGCGAAATAGACATAGTCATGACAATCGGCCCTGTGGATTTTACGGTAACCTTCCAAATCTTGGATATGGATACCTCATATAATTTCCTGCTAGGAAGACCATGGATTCACTCCGCCGGGGCAGTGCCATCTACCCTCCACCATATGGTCAAGTTTGAACATGAAAATCAAGAGATAGTGATCCATGGGGAGGACGAGCAGTCAATATACAAAGACCCCTCGATCCCCTGTCTTAAATCCAGAGAAGGGAGTGAACATAGTCTATCAGGCATTTGAAATTGTGCTTGCTGACCAACATGAAGAAGGTACTCCATGCCCGCAACCTTGTCTGTCAAATGCGTCAATCATGGTCGCTACCGACATGATTAGACATGGATACAAACCAGGAAAGGGGCTTGGGGTAGCCAATGTGGAATGGGCCAACGCTCGAAAGAAAGATGGTTGGGACTTGCCTCAGCCAGTTCCCCACATTAATGAAACTTTCATCGAACCACAATATGTCAAAGAAGAGGAAGAGGCCTTTACGACCGAAGAAATTGAAGGAATCTGCGAGGCCATGAAGCAGATGTTGTATGAAACTAACATGGTTCAGTTGGGAGAAGGCTCAAGCACCGCCGAGGTGCATTACATGGGCCCAAACGCCAAGTTGCAGAACTGGAGGGCTACTCCATTCCCTGTCAGGTGGGAGTCCCGGTAGTTCAATTTTGCCATCTTTCCTGCACTATGAGTTATTTCAGGGTGTAACTCAAGTGTTTTTAATTTACTGCTTTTTGAATTCCGATGTAAACCCTCCTATGTTCAAATTCAATGAAATGAAATCAAATTTCATCATCTATTATTTCAGAGTTTTGCTTATTTTTCTTATTTTCAGTTCTAATAATGCGACCTTAAATAACATGACATGCTTGCGGACTTCATGCTCTGATCTTAATACACTGTCTAACCCCGAAATAATGAATCAAGAACCGGAATATGATGAAGAAGAGACTTTTAAGGAAATAAACAGAGAATTAGAACAATTCGAGAATAAGCCTAAGCCAAACTTAAACGAAACAGAACCCGTCAACTTGGGTGATGCAGAAGAGGTTCGAGAAACCATGATAAGAGTCCACACTGATGAAAGAACTAGGGACGCTTTGATTCAAATTCTATGACGACATGCCCAAACTAAGTGTGGACTTGGTGGTACATAAATTGCCAACCTATCCCGGTTATCCACCTGTCCAACAAAAGTAGAGGAAATTTAAAACAGACATGAGTGACAAAATCAAAGAAGAGGTCACTAAACAATTAAAAGCTGGAGTGATCCGAGTGGTCCAATACACCACCTGGCTGGCCCATGTGGTTCCAGTACCTAAAAACGACGGAAAGGTCAGAGTATGTGTCGACTACCGAGATTTGAATAAAGCAAGCCCTAAAGATAACTTTTCACTACCAAACATACATATCCTGGTTGATAATTGTGCCAAACATGAGGTACAATCTTTCATGGATTGCTATGTTGGATACCACCAGGTATTGATGGATGAAGAAGATGCAGAAAAGACAGCCTTCACTACACCCTAGGGCACCTACTGTTATCGAGTCATGTCGTTCGGTCTAAAGAATACTGGGGAAACATATATGAGGGCCATGGCCGCCATTTTTCACGACATGATGCATCAGGAGATTGAGGTATACGTGGATGATGTGATTATTAAATCCAAGACGCAAGAGGACCATGTCCAGCATTTGAGGAAATTCTTCGAACGCCTGCGTAAGTATGATCTGAAACTAAACCCCGCCAAGTGTGCCTTCGGAGTTCCATATGGGAAATTACTAGGGTTTATAGTCAGCCGACGGGGCATCGAGCTGGACCCGACAAAGATAAAATCTATTCGGGATCTCCCACCTCCAAGAACCAAGAAGGAGGTCATGAGTCTGCTGGGTAGGCTGAATTACATCAGCAGATTCATCGCTCAATTGACATCCACTTGTGAGCCTATATTCAAGCTGTTGAAGAAAGATGCAGCCATCAAATGGACAGACGAATTCCAGAATGCTTTCGACAAGATCAAAGAATATCTGTCAAACCCGCCGGTGCTAGTCCAACCAGAACTAGGAAGACCTTTGTTCTTACACCTAACGGTGTTAGGAAATTCCTTCGGGTGTGTTCTCGGGCAACATGATGCAACCGGGAAGAAAGAGCAGGCCATATACTACTTGAGCAAGAAGTTCACGAGCTACGAAGCCAAGTCTACGCTGTTGGAAAGAACTTGTTGCGCCCTAACTTGGGTCGCTCAGAAGCTCCGAGATTATTTTTTGGCTTATACCACCTACCTCATCACTAGGCTGGATCTATTAAAGTACATATTCCAAAAGCCAATGCCCACCGGGAGATTAGCAAAGTGGCAAATTTTGCTCACCGAATTCGACATAGTCTATGTCACTCGCACGGCAGTGAAAGCTCAGGCCTTGGCATATCATTTGGCAGAAAATCCTATCGATGATGACTACCAACCTCTAAGTACTTACTTCCCAGACGAGGAGGTAAATTCAGTCGAGATAACTTCCGAGGACGCCAACACTTGGAAGATGTTCTTTGACGGAGCTGTAAATGCAAAAGGTGTTGGGATTGGGGAAATCTTGATTTCACCCGCCGGACAACACTATCCCGCCACCGCCCGCCTTCGGTTCTTCTGTACCAACAATACTGCCGAATATGAAGCTTGTTTAATGGGTATGGACATGGCTATTGACATGGTTGTAGAAGAGTTATTGATCATGGGGGATTCAGATTTGATCATCAAGCAGGCTCAGGGAGAGTGGGAAACTCGAGATGTTAAGCTCGTCCCATACAGACAACATGTGGAAGATATTAGTAGACAATTCAAAGTTGTCGATTTCAGATATATTCCTCGATGCCACAACGAGTTAGCCGATGCGCTGGCTACCCTAGCTGCAATGCTGCCATATCCGGGTAATGTTCACATCGACCCGTTGGAAATTCAAATCAAGGAAAGGCATGGTTATTGCAACACGGTCAAAGTAGAGCTCGATGTCCAACCGTGGTATCATGATATCAAAAGATTCTTGAAAACAAAAGAATGTCCAGAGCAGGCCAATGGGGACCAAAAGAGAACCATCCGGAGACTCGCCAGCAGTTTCTTCCTAAGTGGGGAAGTACTTGTAATGACCCGACCAGTCATTTTGCGTATTAGGATCCCGTTCCCTTCAATGAAACCTTACATAGCGGCTATTCCTGCTTTATGACTTGCGGGGACGGGTGGTTCGTGATTCCGGAATGGTTTGAGTGATTTTGGAACACCTGGTTCTTTAAGGTTGGCCTATTTGGCCAAGTTTGACTTCGGTCAACATTTTGAGTAAACGACCTTGGAATCGAGTTCTGACAGCTCCAGTAGCTCCGTATGATGATTTCGGACTTGGGCGTATGTTCGGCTAGGGTTTTCGATGACCCGGGAGCATTTCGGCTCCCGAAATGGAAATCATGATTTCTCTATGTTTGAAACTTGGTTTGGGACGTGATTTTATGCTATCGAGGTCCGAAAAGAATTCCGGGACCAGGAATAGTTACGTATGGTCATTTATGAATTGTCTGCAAAATATGAGGTCATTTCGAGTAGTATAGGCCTGTTCAGTGCATCGAAGTGAATTCTAGAATCTTAAGTTCTTAAGCTTGATTCAATTTGGTTTTGGGGTTGAATTCTGAGTTTCGTTGTTGTTTTTAACATTTCGGATGTTCGAGCGAGTCCGTATCATGAATACGGACTTGCCGGTGCCTTTGGACGGGGTCTCGAGGGGCTCGGGTGAGTTTTGGACCCCCGGGAGCTAAGTTGGAAAAACCAGATTTTTGTTGTCTGGTTTCCTTCTTCGCGATCGCAGAAGGTGGGTAACGATCGTGGAGAAGGAATTTTGCTGGGCTGCTGATTGTTCTTCGCGATCGCAACTTCCTCTTCACGTTCGCAGAAGGTTGGACTCCATTCCTTCGCGATCGCAACCCCATCCTCGCGATCGCATAGTGTCTAGTCAGGGCCGGGCACAGTTGTTCTTCGCGATCGCAGGACCTCTGCCGCGATCGCAGAGGTCTGTCCAGTTGGCCTTCGCGATCGTAAGGCCTTTGTCGCGATCACAGTGAAGGAATTACTGGGCAATTTTATTAAATACGGGACTTAGCCTATTTCCTCCTAGCAGCACCCTGAAGTTCTTTTGTTATTTTCCCCGTCTATTTCATCCAGACTGTGGATTTGCATATATATATGTATCTTGTATATTCCGCTAGTTGCCCGTGACACTAGTTACTGGAACACACATAGTGTATATTTTGGGTTTTGGGCTTTATATCCGTACATATGCTTTATTTTGGCCATATATTGTTGTGATTTTATTTTAATATCAAGCTATCATCATGTTTAATTGTTTAAAACTGGTAAATATTGACTTGTTTAATCAAATAGGAAGGGTAACACCTAGTGTAATTCATATTGGCTTGCCTAACCCCGCTATTGGGCGCAATCGCGACCTAAATTAGGATTTGGGTTGTGACAACGTGGTATCAGATCCTTAGGTTCACGTAGTCTCACGAGTCACGGGCATACCCAATAGAGTATTGCGGATCGGTACGGAGACGTCTGTACTTATCTTCAGGAGGCTATAGTGTGTTAAGAAATTCCTCTTTTTTCATATCCTATCGTGCAACTGATGATGTACTCAAATTTGATCTTCTACTCTCTCACAGATGGTGAGGACGCGTGCTTCTCATGTTCCTGATCTGGGAGAGGCTGCTACCCCCGCCGCTCGAGGCCGTGGTAGGGGCAGGGGTTAGGCACCTGCCCGAGGCAGAGGACGAGGGCGTCCCAGAGCTGTACCAGTTGCACCACTTGAGGATCCTATTATCGAGGAGAGGGATGAGTTTCCTCCCGTTGCTCCTGCTCTAGCGGACTTTATGATGGCGCCAGGCTTCCAGGAGGTCATGGGCCGCATGTTGAGATTCATGGACACCATGTCCCAGGCAGGCGTACATCCAGCAGATCCTGCCACTTCCTAGGTGGGAGGGGGAGTTCATACCCCTACTGCTCAGGCCACCGGACAAGCAACAACACATCACTCCGGGTACACCGCCCGTGGGTGGAGTTCAGCCTATAGTAGCACAGCCAGATCCCAAGCTAGTTGCAGAGGGCGACGAGCAGAAGATGCTAGATAGATGGACCCGGCTTCGCCCTCCAGTCTTCGAGGGTGAGCGGGGCGAGGACGCCCAGGATTCATTGACAGTTGTAGGGACAGACTGCACAATATGAGGATATTGGAGTAGCATGGGGTAGACTTCACTACATTTCAGCTTGAGGGTCGAGCTCGCCGCTGGTGGCAGTCATATGTTCTTAGCAGGCCAGCAGATTCTTCTCCTATCACGTGAAGTCAATTTACTCAGCTATTTCTGGATAGATACATTCCGCCTTCTGAGAGGGATGAGCTTCGGGGTCAGTTTGAGCGGTTAGAGCAGGGGCATATGTCCGTGACTGATTATGAGGCGAGATTTTTAGAGTTATCCCGCCATGCTCTGATGATATTTCCCACTGATGTCGAGAGGGTGCGTCAGTTCGTGGCAGGCATACATCCAGGTATCAGGACCTCTATGGCCAGAGAGGTAGAGATGGGTACCCCGTACCAGCTTGTAGTCGAGATAGCTCGATGGATTGAGGGTTACTGACTGAGGAGCAGGAAGCAGGGTCTGCAGGGTCAACAGGGTCAGCAGGGTCAACAGGACAAGAGGGCCAGATTCTCAGGTGACTTCAGGGGCGCTCCAGCTAGGGGCAGGGGCCAGTTCAGAGGCGGTCAGTTCAGTAGGCCTTCATATACAGCACCTCCACTACCTCCCAGGGGTGTTCTAGCGAGGCTCAGTTCAGCGCCATGCCAGAGCGCTCCTACCGTCCTCCATCCATCCACAGTTCATCCAGCGGTTACTCCAGCCGTCAGAGATCCTCCGGTTCCTATTTCAGTGCTGTGTCAGATGATTCTCATTGCACTCCAGCCATTCGGGACTCTTATTCCACAGGACAGCAGGATATGTCACATTTGAGATGCTACTAGTGTGGGGACTTAGGCCACGTGAGGAGGGATTTCCCCCACTATCGGGGCAAGGCCGTGCAGCAGAGTCTTCAGCCTATGATTTCAGCACTAGCAGTTCGACCACCTAGGGGTGGGGGTCAGGTTGGCATGGGCCGTCCTAGAGAGGGAGTCCAGTCAGGAGGGGCTCAGTCAGCTCCAGCTCATTCTGGGGGAGCTTAGTCTTCAGGTGCTACAACCAACTTCTATGCTATTCCGGCCAGATCAGACGCAGTGGCCTCAGACGCCGTGATTACATGTATTATTTCAGTTTGTGGTAGGGAGGTTTCAATATTATTTGATACAGGGTTTACATACTCATATGTTTCCGCATTATTTGCTCATTTTCTGGATGTTCCTCGTGAGTCCTTGGGTTCTCCTTTGTATGTGTCCACTCCTGTGGGCGATTCTGTGGTAGTAGACCGGGTCTATCGATCTTGTGTGATTACCTTCTGTGGGCTTGAGACCATAGCCGACCTGTTATTGCTCGATATGGTTGCTTTCGAGGTTATTTTGGGCATGGATTGGGTATCTCCTTATCATGCTGTGTTGGATTGCCATGCCAAGACAGTTACATTAGCCATGCCTGAGTCGCCGAGGTTAAAGTGGAGGGGTTCTTAAGTTAGTGCATTCAGTCGGGTCATTTCCTATATGAAGGCTCGGCACATGGTCAAGAAGGGTTGCTTAGCATACCTTGCTTTTGTGCGGGACACCAGCACTGAGTCTCCTACCATTGATTCAGTGCCTGTTGTTCGAGAGTTTCCAGATGTGTTCCCTTCAGATCTTCCAGGCGTGCCTCTAGATCGAGATATAAACTTCTGTATTGATTTTGCTCCAGATACTCAGCCTATTTCCATTCCCCCTTACGTATGACTCCTAAGGAGCTAAAGGAGTTGAAGGAGCAGCTTGAGGAGTTGTTGGCCAAGGGGTTCATCAGGCCGAGTGTGTCATCGTGGGGTGCTACGGTCTTATTTGTGAAGAAGGAGGATGGGTCTATGCGGATGTGCATTGGCTATCATCAGTTGAATAAGGTGACCATCAAGAACAAGTACCATCTACCGCACATTGATGATTTATTTGACCAGTTACAGGGTGCTCGGGTGTTTTCTAAGATTGATCTGAGATCGGGTTATCATCAGTTGAAGATTCGGGCTTCTAATGTTCCGAAGACTGCATTGCGCACCAGATATGGCCATTATGAGTTTCTAGTGATGTCTGTCGGCTTGACTAATGCCCTAGCATCATTTATGGACTTGATGAATAGGGTGTTCAGGCCCTTTATCGACTCCTTCGTTATTGTTTTCATTGATGATATATTGATCTACTCACGGAGCCTTGGTGAGCACGAGCAGCATTTGAGAGTTGTGCTTCAGACCTTGCGAGAGCAAAAGCTATATGCTAAGTTCTCCAAGTGTGAGTTCTGGTTGGAGTCTGTGGCATTCTTGGGGCATGTGGTATCCGGAGAGGGTATCAAGGTTGATCCACAAAAGATTGAGGCAGTTCAGAGTTGGTCGCGTCCTACTTCAGCTTCAGAGATCAGGAGTTTTCTGGGTTTAGCACACTATTATCGACGGTTTGTGGAGGGATTCTCTTCTATTATAGCTCCATTGGCTAGATTGACTTAGAAGAATGCCCCGTTTTGATGGTCCGACGAGTGTGAGGCGAGCTTTCAGAAGCTCAAGTCAACATTAACCTCAACACCAGTTCTATCATTGCTTTCTGAGTCTGGGATGTATACTGTATATTGCGACACTTCATACGTTGGGTTGGGATGTGTGTTGATGCAGGATGGAAGGGTTATTGCTTATGCTTCGCGCCAGCTGAAGGTTCATGAAAAGAATTATCCTGCGCACGACTTAGAGTTGGCGGCGATTGTTCATGCTTTGAAGATTTGGAGGCACTATTTGTATGGTGTGTCATGTGAGGTCTACACCGACCACCGCAGTTTGCAGCATTTGTTTAAGCAGAGGGACCTTAACCTGAGGCAGCAGAGATGGCTTGAGTTGTTAATAAACTATGATCTCACTATTTTGTATCACCCGCGCAAGGCGAATGTAGTAGCAGATGCTTTGAGCAGAAGGACAGCGAGTATGGGTAGCTTGGCCTACATTGCAGCTGAGGAGAGACCTTTAGCCTTGGACATTCAGTCCTTGGCCAATCGCCTTGTGAGATTGGACCTTTCGAATCCTCGTCGAGTTTTCGCTCATGTAGTTGCTCAGTCTTCATTGTTGGGGGAGATTAAGGCTCGACAATTTGATGATCCATGTCTTGCAGAGCTTCGGGATACGGTGGTCTAGGGTAGGGCCAAGGAGGTTACCTTTGGCGAGGATGGTGTTCTGAGACTCCAAGGCCGATTGTGTGTTCCTGATATTGATGGCCTGAGGGAGAGGATTCTAGCAGAGGCGCACAGTTCTCGATATTCTGTTCATCCAGGGGCGACGAAGATGTATCGTGATTTGAAGCAGCATTACTGGTGGAGGCGGATGAAGAGGGATATAGTGCAGTATGTGGCTAGGTGTCTCAATTGTCAGCAGGTCAAGTACGAGCACCAGAGGCCAGGAGGCTTGTTTCAGCAGATGCCCATTCCTGAGTGGAAATGGGAGCGCATCACTATGGACTTCGTGGTTGGGTTGCCTCGGACTTTGTAGAAGGTTGACGCGGTTTAGGTCATTGTGGATAAATTGACCAAATCGGCGCATTTCATTCCTGTGGCTACTACTTACACTACAAAGAGGCTGGCTCAGATTTATATTCGAGAGATAGTCCGGTTGCATGGTGTGACAGTATCTATTATATCAGATCGAGGTGCTCAGTTCACTTTGCACTTCTGGAGGGCTTTGCACAGCGAGATGGGCACTCAGATAGACCTCAGTTCAGCATTTCACCCTCAGACTGATGGCCAGTCAGAGCGTACATTTCAGATTTTGGAGGATATGCTCAGGGCTTGTGTGATTTATTTTGGCGGTCAGTGGGACCAATTCTTTCCTTTGGCGGAGTTGGTATACAATAACAGTTATCAGTCCAACATCGAGATGGCTCCATTCAAGGCTTTATATTGTCGGCGATGTCGTTCTCCTGTCGGGTGGTTTGAGCCTGGCGAGGCCAAGTTATATGGCATAGATCTAGTGAGAGATGCTTTAGATAGGGTGAAGATCATTCAGGAGAGACTCCGCACAACTCAGTCTAGACAGAAGAGTTAGGAAGATCAGCGGGCACGTGATGTAGCATTTATTGAGGGAGATAAGGTTATGTTGAAGGTTTCGCCAATGAAGGGTATCATGAGATTCGGGAAGAAGGGCAAGTTGAGCCCCAGGTATATAGGTAATTCGAGGTGTTGAGGCGAGTCGGGGAGGTTGCTTATGAGCTTGCTTTACCTCCAACCTTATCAGGAGTTCACCCGGTTTTCCACGTATCTATGCTTCGGAGGTATCACGCCGACTTCTCCCACGTAGTTGATTACATCACGATTCAGTTAGATGAGAAGTTGGGCTACGAGGAGGAGCCAGTAGCTATTATTTATAGACAAGACTGCCAGTTGAGGTCAAAGACAGTTTCTGCGGTTAAGGTTCGTTGGAAGGGCCAACCAGTTGAGGAGGTGACTTGGGAGTCCGAGGAGGACATGCAGAGCAGATATCCCCAGCTATTCAGCACTCCAGGTACCATTCTAGACCCGTTCGAGGACGAACGTTTATTTAAGAGGAGGAGAATGTAACGACCCAACCGGTCATTTTGCGTATTAGGATCCCGTTCCCTTAAATGAAACCTTCCATAGCGGCTATTCGTGCTTTATGACTTGCAGGGACGGGTGGTTCGGGATTCGGGAATGGTTTGAGTGATTTAGGAACACCTGGTTCTTTAAGGTTGACCTATTTGGCCAAGTTTGACTTCGCCCAACATTTTGAGCAAACGACTTCGGAATCAAGTTCTGAAAGCTCTAGTAGCTCCGTATGTTAATTTCGGACTTGGGCGTACGCCCGGCTCGGATTTTCGATGACCCAGGAGCATTTCGCCGCCCGAAATGGAAATCAGGATTTCCCTATGTTTGAAACTTGGTTTGGGACGTGATTTTATGCTATCGAGGTCCGAACAGAATTCCGGGATCGGGAATAGTTTCGTATGGTCATTTATGACTTGTCTTCAAAATTTTAGGTCATTCCGAGTAGTATAGGTCTATTCGGTGCATCGAAGTGAATTCTAGAATCTTAAGTTCTTAAGCTTGATTTAATTTGGTTTTGGGGTTGAATTCTGAGTTTCGTTGTTCTTTTTCACGTTCCGGAAGTTCGAGCGAGTCCATATCATGAATACAGACTTGCCAGTGCCTTTGGACGGGGTCACGAGGGGCTCGGGTGAGTTTTGGACCCCCGGGAGCTAAGTTGGAAAAACCAGATTTTTGCTGTCTGGTTTCCTTCTTCGCGATCGCAGAAGGTGGGTCGCGATCGCGGAGAAGGAATTTGGCTGGGCTGCTGATTGTTCTTCGCGATCGCAGCTTCTTCTCCGCGATCGCGGAAGGTTGGACTCCATGCCTTCGCGATCTCAACCCCATCCTCGCGGTCGCATAGTGTCTAGTCAGGGCCGGGCACAGTTGTTCTTCGCGATCGTAGAACCTCTGCCGCGATCGCTGAGGTCTGGCCAGTTGTTCTTCGCGATCGCAAGACCTCTGCCGCGATCGCAGCGGTCTGGCCAGTTGGCCTTCGTGATCGCAGGGCCTTTGTCTCGATTGTAGAAATTACTGGGCAGTTTTATTAAATACAGGACTTAGCCTATTTCCTCCATTTTCATCTTCCTCCTCAAGTCTTTAGAGCGCTTTCCAAGGAACTTTCCACCATTGTTATTGAGGTAAGTAAATTCCATGGTTTTATTAAGTTTCAATATCATTTCCTAAATAATTCTCTCTTCTAAATCATCAATTCTTGAAATTTGGTAGTAAATTAGGGCTTATGGGAGAATTAGTGAATTATCCGTTCTAAGCCATGAATTCATTTATAAATCACGTAATTATGATCCTTAGGCTTCGGGTAAGTGATTCCTTCGAGAAATTTTGAAATCCGAGCGCGTGGGCCCGGGGTTGAAATTCCAAAATCCTTCAAGAATGCCTAATTTTGGGTTTATGGGTTAATTCTTCTTCTTTGAACTTAAATTGATTCAATTACGCTATATTTGTCTAGTTGCGAGCCGTCGAGGGTATATTTCGGAGATTCGGGCGCATCCTTGATCCGAGGGGTGATTTCGTCGCGAGGTGAGTCTCCTTTCCAACCTTGTAAGGGGGAAATGTCCCCATAGGTTCCTTATTTGTTATGTATACATGTTTTGGGGGCCGCGTACGTGCCAAGTGAAGAGAGTCTGTACGTGGCGACTATATTGCTATGTCGTGTAGCTTTACGACTCACGAGCATGCTTTTATGAGCCTTATTTGTACCTTTTATGTATTGTAAGTTGTGATTGTTTTTGAGATGACATGGAAAGGTGAGATATTATTATTTCAATCCCAGTTGGCTACAGTGGTATTAGCACAGTCCTGTTGAGTTCACTGTCGAGTCGGTACACATACGTACCTATATATGTATATGCACTTGTTATCGAGTCAGCACACGAGTCGCAGACTGGAGGCGCGATCGTGGGCCAGCTTATATATTATTGTTATTGAGTCAGCACACGAGTCGCATGCTGGATTCGCGATCGTGGGTCAGCTTATATATTATTGTTATCGAGTCAGCACACGAGTCGCAGACGGGATGCACGATCGTGGGTCAACTTATATATTATTGTTATCAAGTCAGCACACGAGTCACAGACTGGATGCGCGATCGTGGGTCAGCTTATATATTATTATTATCGAGTCAGCACACGAGTCGCAGGCATGATGCGCGATCGTAGGTAGCTTATCATTATCGAGTCAGCACACGAGTCGCAGGTAAGATTTGCGATCGTGGGGAGCTTATCATTTTCGAGTCAGCACACGAGAAGCAGGTATGATTCGCGATCGTGGGTAGCTTATGACCTCAGTCCTTATGACCACCCTTATGACTCCAGCCGGTTGTCTTGTTTTGGTATTGTATTATCACTTGAGTCTGAGTCACTTATAGTGGGATTGACATGTATTGTGTAAACGGAGGATTTGGCACTTGCAGTTCATTTTTCAGTTGTTACTTGGATTACATTATTTGCTTATGTACTGGTTTATTTCTGCTTCACATGCCTACTGCTTTAGCCATATCTCTTTTTATATTATATTACTGGACCTTAGTGAGTATCAAGTTCACCTCTCGTCACTACTCCTTCGAGTTTAGACGGGATACTCACTGGGTACATATTTATTTATGTACTCATGCTGCACTTCTTCTTCTTCTTCTGTACTTGATTGTACAGGTCCGGTGGCTGGTACATCCGATTATCAGGCCGGTGCTAGATACTGATTTGTGTGATTAGATTTCACGGTGAGTTGCTCTTCCTGGCGACCTCCTAGTAGCACCCTGAAGTTCCTTTGTTATTTTCCCCGTCTATTTCATCCAGACTGTGGATTTGTATATATATGTATCTTGTATATTCCGCTAGTTGCCCGTGACACTCGTGACACTAGTTCCTGGCACAACGTAGTGTATATTTTGGGTTTTGGGCTGTATATATATACATATGCTTTATTTTGGCCATATATTGTTATGAGTTTATTTTCATATCAAGCTATCATCATGTTTAATTGTTTAAAACTGGTAAATATTGACTTGTTTAATCAAATAGGAAGGGTAACACCTAGTGTAATTCATATTGGCTTGCCTAACCCTGCTGTTGGGCGCCATCGCGACCTAAATTAGGATTTGGGTCGTGACAGTACTGTATAAGAGGACCCCTGATCTGAATCTATTAAGATGCGTAGACGCCAAAGAAGCCGAAAAGATTATGAACGAAGTGCATTCAGGAGTATGCGGTCCCCACATGAACGGATACGTCCTCGCAAAAAAAATCTTGCAGGTCGGGTATTATTTGATGACCATGGAGAAAGATTAGTTTAGCTTTGTCCGGAAATGCCATAAGTGTCAAATACACGGTGATTTGATTCATGCACCACCATCAGAATTGCATCCTATGTCAGCACCTTGGCCGTTTGTTGCTTGGGGATGGATGTTGATGTGCCAGAGAATTTCGGCACATTTAATACCATATTGCTTAGATTAGGGCTCGTTTC
>ML247149.1:0-18858 GCA_005239495.1 Nicotiana undulata
TAATACCGCAATTCTCAATCCCGACTCACCGCACGAAACCCGAGCATAAAAATATACCGTCTATGGCTCATAAGCCGCTAAATACTCTCTCAAATATCCCCAAAGCACCACATTAGAAATATTTACCCTAACGAGACTTCCTGCGAATTTAAAGTCATTACCTTCACTTTCCTGATACTGATGGATAGAATCCATGATAATGCAAATACACCACAAGCCTTGACACCTTCCCCATAAATCTCAGTTCTAGCCCTTCTCACACCTTGAAGATCCTCGATCGCTACATATAACCTTGAATCTGTCTGAACCATTCTCGAATGTCATTTGCTCTACGCAATTTCAATTACACTAACCAAGTAAACAGAACGACCTGACCCCGCTTGCAATCCACATACTAGGAAAGTAATCCACACCATTGAAGTAACAAGCACACTCATACATTGCACACTCTACACTTACTATTACAACTCCATCATTCAATGAATTCCACTATCCGTAAAGTACGTTACAACCTGTATCGAAGAAATTCCATCACTTGAGTCATTCCCAGACTCCACCTCTGTGGGTCATAACTGATTCACTAACATACCTCGAACCAAAACCAATACAACACATAATCGTGTAATCAACTTATCATTAGCGGACTCCCCCACTTAGCTCAAAGCCAAAGATCTAGACAAACAATAACTCACGATGCCCACACATTATCACTGACACCATACTGTGGCGGGATTCAACTAAATCCTTCATACGCTCATATGACCCAGGAAATCTAACCCTCAACCCGTATGCAAATCTCGCATTCACCATTGTAATGATCATGCCAACTCCCAAGAGCGAGCTAAACTCAAATTACAACATACATCATCTACTGGTAGAAAAGAACTTGCTACAGATAAACATAAGGGTCACACACCTCAAGATGACCCGCAGAAGATACCTTACATGCTTAACCTCAAGGTGATATCTCCCTATACACTTCCGAAAATCATAGATATCACGCAATCACTATACCTTCCTACATTAGAACACAACCACTGCCTGAATACACCGCTAATCAAATACATGAATGCTACTGGAGCATTGGTTAGCTCAAAAGACATCACAGGAACTCAGAACATAACAGGAAAACCCACTTCACTCCACAACTAACTACACGAGAGGTCCTTCAATAAAAGAATCGAAGCCATATTCTAACTCAATACAGAAGTCAAATAATCAATGGTTCTTGCCACATCTCCCGCTAATTCATTTTGGTCACAATCAAACAACCTGAATACATCTAACTATTCGATCACACTCACCATATAGTCATCTAGTCACAAAGTTCCATCAATAAGGATACCAACAGACATACAAGTCCCCTAACACATGTGCTCATCCAAATTCAATCTCAACACTCAAGCCACAAACAAAATTCGGCCTCAAGTCCTTCCGACTGGCCCATTATTAACATGTTAAAAATAATCACATCTCCTCCATGGAAGTCACAAGCTGTCGACGCACAAATGATACCAAGCGCTCGCGTGCGCATTCGAATACATGAAACGAATTCAAAGAGTTACGTTTTTGGGCTGAATAAATGGATTCGCACGATAAGAATTCAAGAATGTGGAATGTTTCCTAAGGGTTCTACAGCCTCTCTGAGATAAGTACAGACGTCTCCGTACCGATCCGCAAGACTCTACTAAACCTGCTCATGACCGTTGAGTCCTATGTATCCTAGGGCTTTGATACCAACTTGTCACGACCCCAAATCCTAACAGGCCGTGATGGCGCCTATCAAGGAACTAGGTTAGCCAACCATCACTTTACTACGTATTTATTCAATTATAACAGTTCACAATATAACAATAAGCATGCAACCAAGCATAGAATAATATAGTTACGTCTTAACGTCCACATAATATTCTAAACAATCTCCTAGAACTGGAGTCAATAGTCATGAGCATCTAAGAATAATTAAATCTAACTCTGCTAAAACTATAATATGTCTCTAAATCAAATGCTAAAGTTAAATAGGGAAGGGAAGTGGAGAAGCTGTGGACGCTGGACAGCTACCTCGACTCCCGTGAATGCTGCTATCGAACCTGCGTCAGCTACTGCTGCGAGCTAGTACCTGGATCTGTGCACAGAGGCACAGGGAGTCTTTATGAGTACGCCAACTCAGTAGTAATGAAAATAAATCACAGTCTGAGTAATATAAACACACAGTACAGATACACAATTCCATAAAACCAGTAAAACACCAAGTCACCATGTAGTATTTATCAAATAATAAATTCGAAATCAGTTTTCAGAAATCCCTTGAAAACATGTGAAATACCAGTATATCTCAGTAAGAACCAGTTCGAAAATGAACTAAATTGTAGTTCGAAGACTTAGAAAAATCATAATAAATCTGCCCCTCGGGTCAAAAGCATTTCTAGTAACCGTTGCCCTCAGGCATCTTCTCAATCACTCAGTATCAATCATAACTCAGTATCATCATCACTTAGTATCATCATCACTCGGTATCAGCCCCGCGGGCAATCATCACTCAATATCGGTACTAGCGCTCACTAGGGTGTGTAAAGACTCCGGAGGGGCTCCTACAGCCCAAGCGCAATAATAACATAAGGCGTGAAAGCCTCCTCACCACTCTCCTGAGGCCTGAAAGCCTCCTCACCACACTCTTGAGGCCTGAAAGCCTCCTCACCACACTCCTGAGGCCTGAAAGCCTCCTCACCACTCAGTCAGACACTCTCAATTTGCCCTTAAGCCATAAATATACCGGGTTATCGACCCAAAACAGTGTTTCATTTTTCAATAAATAGTATCAAAATACTCTAAGTGTCAAAATAATTTATCAAGAAAAGACTGAGTGTAAAATCATAGCGTATCAGTGAGGAAAATATAGTAACACAACCCTCAAAGGGAAAACAGATCGGCACTAGGCCCCAAACACGGCTTACAACCCAAATCATATCATAATAAAATAATACTAATTAAGCATAGGCTTAAAAATCGGTTTCGCAACTCAATAGTCGCCTAAATACGGAAGATATTTCCAAAGTTCCAACCTTTTCATTTCAAAACCCGTTAAAGGGTGCATAGTCTGGGGTTTCATACCCTCAGGACAGGATTTAAAGATATTACTTACCTTAAAACTAGCCCGGAAACTATTCCGCAAATGCGCTTGCCTTTCGAATCAGCTTCTGAAGGCTCCAAATCTACCAAGTTCAGATTTTTATCATCAATATGTGCTTAAGGAACAATTCCAATCGAAAGATATCAAATTTAGCTCAAAAATCCGAATTCGGTCAAAACCCGATCCCCGGGCCTGCATTCAGAAACTCAGAAATTTTTACAGAAAATTTTTCTTCATCTTCTCACAATTCCGTACATATAAAGAACATCAAAATCGGAGTTCGTTTGACCCCTCAAATCGACCCTTGAAGGTCTCATAATCTCATGCCCCAAAATCCTATTTTTCTACTGTTTTTCATGAAATAAAAGCTGGGATTATGGTCTAAAATCACCCATAAACGAGTTTTAATAATCAAATTACTTACCTCTGTGATACCCACTGATTTTCTCCTTCAAAATTCGTCCAAAAAGCTCCATGTCCGTACACAAATGGTGAAATAAGGGTTTAAGTCGCGGAGGGTTTAATTATATAACTGCCCAGTTATTTGCTCTCCGCGATCGCAGCCTTGGCCCAGCGATCGCACTGACCAATTTCCCAGACCTCCGCGATCTCAGCACTGTGTACGCGATCGCACAGTGCATTTGCCAGCCAACCCCACGCACCCCAACTTCCTCTACGCGATCGCACTACCTTGGGCTCCCCCTACTCTGCGATCACAGACTAACCTTCGCGATCGCACAGAACAAAATGTGCTTGCCCCCAATTAACTCTCCGCGATCGCATCAATTCCCTCGCGATCGCAGTGAAGGAATTTTTGATGTGCAAAAACCAAAAAACCAACAGTGCTTTTAAGTCCAAATGAGTCCGTTAATCACCCGAAATAAATCCCGAGCCCCTCGGGACCCCAACCAAATATACCAACACATCCCATAACATCATTCAAACTTAGTCGCACTCTAAAAACACCAAAACTAACATCAAACACCAAATTTACATCGGATTCAAGCCTAAGAACTTTGACATTTCTAAAATTCACCAATGATGCCGAAACTATCCAAATCAACTCTGTTTGACCTGAAATTTTGCAGACAAGTCCAAAATGAAATTACGAAAATTTCCAACTGTCGTAATTCCATTCCGACCCCGGTAGCCTATTTTCCACTGCCGACCAAATCGTCAAAAACTAACTTTCACCAATTCAAGCCTAATTCTACACCGGACATCACAAAATTATTCTGAACACACTCCTAAGTCCCAAATCACCTAACGAAGCTATCCGAGTCATAAAATTCGCATTCCGAGGTTGTTTACCAATAAGTCAACCCTTAGTTAACTTTTTCCCATTTTAAGGCTATTTTTAAAGGTTAATTAACTGAACTCTCACTACAACCATTCGATTTCAAGTCTATCAACTCTAATACCTCAAATACAGTAATACCAACCTATGACAAGGCAATAACAGTAATTATAATACAAGTTCTACGTAACGACCGGCCGGGTCGTTACAGTTTCACCGTGGGGTGCCCCAGTCCTGCTTGTCGAGAAGAAATATGGATCTCTTAGAATGTGTGTCGACTACAAGCAGTTGAATAATGTTATTCAAGAACAAGTACCCACTGTCAAGAAATTATAATTTATTTGACCAACTCAAGGGTGCAAAGTACTTTTCAAAGATAGACTTGAAGTCGTAGTATCACCATTTGAGAATCAGAGAAAGATATATCTAAAACAACTTTTAGGACTCGCTACGGGTACTATGAATTTCTAGTGATGTCATTCGGGTTGACAAATGTTCCTGCTGCATTCATGGACCTCATAAATAGTTTTTTGAAACCATTCCTTGATACCTTAATTATCGTGTTTATAGATGATATTCTGGTATACTCTAAAAGTTAGGAAGATCATGCAGAACACCTTAAGATAGCCTTGCCGGCCTTGAAGGAGAATGAGCTTTATGCCAAGTTTTCAAAATGGGCAGTTCGGGTTGCAGTCAGTGGCGTTCTTACGCCACGTGGTATCTAGTGAAGGCATAAAGTGGACCTTAGGAGGCAGAAGCAGTCAAGAACTGGCTAAGACCGACAACGCCAACCGAAATCAGGAGTTTCTTGGGGTGAGTTGGCTACTATATAAGGTTTGTAGAGGGATTTTCCTCACTCGTAGCTCCATTTACTAAGTTGACTCAGAAAGTTGTTAAGTTCCAGGGGTCAGACGCTTGTGAGTAGAGTTTTCAAGAGTTAAAGAAGTGGCTCATCACTGCACCTGTGTTAACCTTGCCGACAAGTTCGAGCGGGTTCACAGTGTATTTTGATGCCTCCAAAATTGGTCTTGGTTGTGTTCTTATGTAAGATGGAAAAGTTATTGCTTATTCTTCCAGGCAGTTAAAGAATCATGAGAAGAACTACCCCACACATGACTTGAAGCATGCAAAAGTGGTGTTTGCATTAAAGATATGGCAACACTACCTATATGGCAAGCATTATGAATTGTTTATAAATCACAAAAGCCTCCAGTACATTTTCAAGTAGAAAGAGTTAAATTTGAGACAAGGAAGGTGGTTCGAGTTATTGAAATATTATGACATCAATATTATTTATCACTTGGGAAAAGTTAATGTGGCAGCATATGCACTTAGTAGGAAGCCAATGGGTGTCTTGGTCCATCTTGCAGTACAAAGGCGACCTTTGGGTCGAGAAATTCAAAAACTGGCAAATGATGGAATTAGATTGGATGGGGCCGAAGAAGGAGGTATAACTTCTTATGCCTTAGCCCAATCTTGTCTTATTGCGCATGTTAAGGCTAATAAAGACAAAGATACATACTTAATGAAGTTAAAAGAAGGAGTAAAAAACAAAGAAATCATTGCTTTCACTCTAGGAAGTGACAGAGTTTTGAAGTTGAATGATCGGTTATGTGTGCCTAATGTAGATGGTCTTAGAAAGGCCATAATGGAAGAAGCTCACAGCTCGAGGTGCTCTATCCACCCAGGTGCTACCAAAATGTATCTGCACTTGAAAGAGTTATATTTGTGGAAAGGCATGAAGAAGTAAGTAGCAGATCATGTGGCCAAATGTTTGAATTTCCAGTAAGTCAAAGCCGAGCATCAAAGACCTGATGGCCAAGCTCATGATATAGAGATTCCACAGTGGAAATGAGAGATGTTGAATATGGATTTCGTAGAGTGACTCGCAAAGTCTGCCCATTTCCTACCAGTAAAGACGACAAATTCAGATCATTATGCGCAGTTGTTCATCAAAGAAATTGTCAAATTGCATGGTACCCCAGTTTCAATCATATCAAATAGAGGCCCACAGATTACAACGCAATTTTGGCAGGCATTTCAGAAAAGATTAGGTACCAAGGACAATTTGAGCACCGGTTTCCATCCACAAACCGATGGTCAGGCAAAAAGGACCATTCAGACTCTCGAAGATATGTTGCGAGCATGTGTTATAGATTTTGGAGGTAATTAGGATAATCACTTGCCACTTATAGAATTTACTTACAATAACAAATATCATGCCAGCATTGGTATGGCTCCTTATGAAGCGTTGTATAGGCGAAGATGTAGATCTTCAGTGGGTTGGTTTGAACTAGCATAGGTGTCGTTGATCGGTCGAGAGTTTGTTTGTGAGGCCTTAGAAAAAGTTCAGCTAATTAGAGAAAGACTGAGAACGGCTCTGAGTTATCAGAAGTCCTTTTCTAACAAGAGGCATCGTGACTTAGAGTTCATGATTGGTGACAAAGTATTTTTAAAAGTTTCACTAATGAAAGGAGTTATGAGGTTCGGTAAGAAAGGGAACATTAATCCGAGATTTATCGGACCTTATGAGATTATAGAAAAGAAGGGAAAAGTTTCTTATATATGAACTAGCATTACCCATTGAGCTATCGTCTGTTCATCATGTCTTTCATGTGTCTATGCTTGAAAATGTCTCTTCATGTGTCTATGATTAGAAAGTACATTCATGATAAGTCACATATAATACCTGCCGAAACCATAGAAATTAAAAAAGGCTTGACTTATGAAGAGGTACCTATAGAAATTCTCGATAGGCAAGTAACAAAATTAAGAACAAAATATATAACATCGCTAAAAGTTTTGTGGCGTAATCATGATTCAAAAGTGGTTGCGTGGAAGGTCGAGGAAGATATGAGGAAGATGTATCCTTATTTATTTGAGGGACAAGGTATGTGAACCTAGGTTTGGCTTGGCATTTATCTTTCATTATTAAAACAACTTACCGTGCGTTTATGTCCTTGCAAGATTATACTTAGTTGTTGAAGTAATTTAGTTTCTGTCAGAGTATATTAAGTTATTAAATAATTTAGTACCATGCCAGAGTACATTTAATTCATTAAAGTGATTTACTTTTTTTGCTGAAGTGTTGTGCTTTAGATTTTGGTTGATTATTATGATACCTTCTTGCCGGGATGTGCATAATTAGTTTATGAGCTGTGTATGATGCTTATGAACGTACTGTTATGATATATTTGATTGTTGGTGGTTTAGTTGTGGTATTGGTGATAGGGATAACTTTTTTTGGATAGTGGAAATTACAGGGGGAAATGTGTTAAAATTTTTGAAACTCTACGGAGTTAGCCAAAATTTTGAGTCCTTTGAAAAAATAAGTAGTGCTAAGAAAACTTAAGAAGTTCAAGAACTTAAGGAATAACTGTTGTCTTAAGAATAAGGCCCTAGAAAAAGCAGGCACGACACAGAGGCAGCCTAGCTGCTTACTCACGCAGGTAACAAGAAGATCTAGGCTTTTTTATAAATCATTAGTTATTGAACTCAGGTATATAAAATTTTCTATTGTCATTTATCCAATAGTAGTAGTAGGTAAGAATTGAATAGTTAATTCTGTTCGTTCTCTGTATCAGCAAAATTTCATGTTTTGGTGCGAAACTTTAAAATTAATTAAAATGCACTGGTTGTTGTAGAATCAAGTGTTTGACGGGTATACATTGGACCAGGACCTACATATTGGCTCGAGCAGTTTTGAGGTGAGTTGATATAACTTTTTAGTAAATTTATTTAACTCACAAAAATACGCATATAAGGTATTTGATGAATTGCTTGGAAGAGTTGATATGTACTTAATTGGAGCGAGTGAGTACCTATTAACTTAGAATTGTTCTAGCTAAAGTTTAGATGATTTATTCTGATATATGTTCATAAATTTTCATAAGTTTGTGTTATTCTTATATGCCGTTTTCATGCTGAATATTCATGAAAGATCAAGAATTTTAGAAACTTTTGAATGTTTATTTCATGTTTATGAAATGATGTACATTTAAAGATACCAGTATGAGTATGTATAGGTTATTCCAGAAAAAATTTAGACTTGAATGGTCAAGAAAGTTGAGAAGTTGATTTAGACCTAGCGAGGTCACACATAAAAGTTTATTATTAAAGTATTTTTAGGTGTATCCTCTATTTTGAGAAGGGGTCATCGTCTAGGCCGAGGATCCTGACCAAGTCGTTGACTTCCTGAAACTATTTGTACCAAAGGAGGGAGCACACGAGTCGAAGGTCTCGTTACTGAGAATTTTCCTAGCCATGTAAGGTACATGGGCGTTGAGAACTATGAAGAGAGTGACACGTCGTGGATTGGGCCTATTCTCGATCAGGTTGGGATCGAACCCGTACCGAGCACACGATGACTAAGACATGAATAAGTCATGATCGTTGGAACTCTCAAAGCATAAAGTGAAGTATTTTTTTAGATAAGAAAGAAAAAGAAAATAATTTCTTCTAGAATATTCATAAATTGTTGTTGTGCAATTATTTTAGAATCGTTAGATGCTTTATGTTTCTCGTGCATTTAGAATCTTTGTTTGTAATGTGTATTTTAATAAAGTTTCGTTCTCTACTTTAGTTGGGAGTCGTTGAGACTCATTGAGTGCAATGGATGATACTGACGTTCTTTTTTGGGAACATGCGTTGGTCTGCGGTACAACATAACAACTGGTTTTGTAGGTGAGCATGCTACAGGTTAGGACTTTCCCTCACTTCCGGTGCTATTAATGAGCTCCGCTTATGTTCGTGGAGTATTCCTTAGTCATCATTATTTAGCTATGTTTTTGTTTACTTGGAGAATTAGCCAGGAAATCTCATGTCTTGAGCAGTGCGACAGTTTATCAGTAGAAGCTTCGTAGATACAGTCGGGTTAAGATTAAGATGTTTTTGATAATAACTTTGCAAACTTTCAGTAGTTACCACGAATATACTTTTGAAGTTGGTTTATTTTAGATATTCAAATTAATTAAAGTATTTGATTAAAGTAATCCCTTGTTGCATATAAAGTTTGAAAAAATAATAGTTTTGATAAGTGGAGATGATTAGCTCGGTCAAATTTAGCGATCGAATGCCGGTCACAACTCATTCAATAATGGATAGTGACACTTAAAAGAGTAAAAATGATAGGTATTCTTAGCATTTTTTGCATTTTAATTTCGATGAAATTCTCTCTGTTATCAAATGTTGTATACTCCGATGTCTAATATCTCCATTTTTTTGGTCTCTCCGGGTCATCTGATGAAAAAAAATAATTTTTTGTTTTTTTGTTTGTTTTACTTAGAGTGGAATCTCGTGGTGCTTTTAGTGTAAGTAATGAACTAACTAGTTTAAAAGTGGGAGAATTTCACGTTAGAATAACTGGGCTCCCTACTTTTCAATTTTATAGTCCATATTTCAATTTATAACTAACTAGCCCAAAAATAATATGCTAAGATTCAATATTCAACTCCAATAGGTTCTCAAAATTATTATTTTATTTTTAAAAAAGATTCTCAAGCTTTTAAGTTAATATTCGAATCAGTACTGTGACTCAAATATTAGTTTAACAAACCAAATCCATTTGGGTGGTGAAAATTAGATTTTTAGCAAGCTTAAATATGTGAGTTTAAATTCCGAATTTGATTTTGTGAGAAATTTGGAGTGGGTGTTATTTAGACTTGTTAGAAATAGTATAAGGATGTTGTATATAAATTTTGAAGTCGTTTAATGGAGATTTGGACTGGTTTTGAACAAGAATTGCAACTGAAATCGTGGAAAAAATTCGTCTACAGACGCTTGTATAAAAGTGTATAAGATGTGTTTATACACTCATATACACTATTATACAAAATTATACATACTTATACAAAAAACTGACTTCGTCTTCTTCCTTGCGTCTTCTCTGAAATTTAATTCAAATCTTGCTCAAATCTACTCCAAATCACTTGAAATTTAAATTTTGAACTCCTTTTGATATTTTCAATCAATTGGAACAACACCAAATCCAAAAAACTAACAAACTCAAAAAAACCCATTTTCGAAAGTAAAGCTTTGAATGGTCTTCAATGATGTACTTCTACTCTTCAATTTTCTTACATTGCAACCAGGTGACACAAGAGGAGAAGCAGAAAATATACGGGCCCTTGAAGCATATGTAGAAGATGTGAGGAGAACAAAAGTAATGGTTGTAAGAACACGGATTTAATTCCATAGTTTTTAGAAGCAATAGTTGTAAGAACACATATTTTGAATTTGCTAGTACTTTCAAAATATGTACAATATGGGCTAGGATGGGTAAACCTTAAAAACATGGGCCATTTTTTGTTATGGTGTGAAGTCATGTGTATTTTCCTGTAATTCTTTCTTTAAAAGTTTATCTATTATATAGTATATTTTACTTTTATTTATTTATTTGCTTAGTTAATTATTTCATGTGCTCGTTTTTTTCCAAGGCCAGCACGAGAACCATTTTGTTGAAGGTCATGACGGTGAGGGAGGTTCGAATTCAAAAGTCTATTGGCTTTGATACCAAATTTAAGTGTGTGAACTATCGATCCAAGAACATAAACAATCAGATGGGGCATCTTTACTTATTTATTGATTTCAACAACAACAAATTCTAGGTACGGCAGGAATTAAAGTGAAAGCTGGATTGGAGTGGCTTGTCTGTTTTGGTTATCAAGTGAGAGTTGGTCATTTGGATGATTAAAGAAAGGAACCTAGTGCCCTCTTTTCCTTTTTCTCCTGAGTCCTGACTAATGTTTCTTATCAGGCAGGAAAAGAATTAACTGCTCTTTCTTTTTTTCCAATCCTACTCAATTTTGTTTTTTCAAAAGGAGCTGAAAGGTGGATGGTCCCCAAAATGCATCTTTAGATTGCATCAAAACTGCCATTTTTCCAATTTTCTTTTTCTTTTTGGGAAATCGTCCTACATCTGCTCCCTTAATTTCCTCTTCTGAAATGCATGAAAAACACTAAAGACTCAATTTTTATTTGGGCAGCTTTGGTATTGACAGCTTCTTCTTGATTGTTGTTTGTTTCTATTGATTGCTTCACCTTGATTGTACATATGCATGCAGGCCATATGCTTAATAGAGTAAAAGTTTAAATCATAATAAAAAATAGATGGGTAAATTTTGACATTTTTTCCGTTCCATATGCCGTTAAAGTCAAGAAAAAGTATGAGCATTTGCTAATGATAAAGGTACGAATGACACGAATAGATGATAAAATTAAAATATTTCGTACAATAGTAAAGAGCAAATCTGAATTTTTCTCAAAAGCATGAGAAAAATCATGGGAGATCAAGGGTAGAGCTCAATAACAGACCTCAAACCCAGAGTCTGGTTAATTTTATAGCTACTAAAACCAGCATCTAAGAAAAGTTTTTCACATTCTTCTTTGTTCCTCTCTGTGCTACCTAAAAAAACCATCATCACCATGTCTATCAAGAGTTGTGCTTGGACAGATTCATCATCCATCTCTGGATTTTCCATCACCATCTCTATAATGATAACTTTTCCTCCTCCTGTTATTGCTTTCTTGGAGTTTTTCAAAATTCTCAGACAGTCTTCGTCATTCCAATCGTGCAAAATTGACTGCTCAATTAAGAAGAATATGTTGAGACATAATATAATTAAAATTATTAAAAGTATGCTCTCTCTAATAGTTTAAATTTTAAGATGAGTTGGTCACACTCTTCTATGTATGGTATAAAAAAACACTATTCAAAAGTTGTGTTTGACACATGAAAAATAATCACGCTCACACATGAAAATGTGTCGAGACCATATACGGAGAAAACAGGTTACTCGCTCAACCAATGTGGGACAGTTAATAGCTACGTGTTGCTGAATGTACCAACTTACCTGTTAGAATACAGACCAAGACTAATGCTGCACTACAAACATTCCATTGTTTTGAAAAAAGTTTAAACATCAATTGTACAATAATTGAAGAAATAGGGGAATTATTAGGCAAAGTATATACTGTTTTACCTTGAGTAAGACAGCATTAGCTGGGGGAATTTTCTGGAACATATCTGCTGCTACAAATTCCAAGTTTTCGCTTCCTTGCAAGTTAGCCACCACAGGGGGAAGATCAAGTACGGTGCATTTCATGTCGGGGAAAGTTTTGGCTATGGCCATTGCGACAGTTCCAGTCCCTCCTCCAACATCCACTATAGATGTCAATCCGTCGAACACATCTTTATACTCATATTCCAATAACACTTTCATGAATGATCGCGATTCTCTAGCCATGATCTCGTTAAACCAATTACCAACGCTCGGATCTCTTGAAAGTTTATCCCAGAATAGGTCTCCATATGCAGTATAAAACGCACTTGGATCCTCATTCTTGAACCAATCACTCATAGAATTCCATGCTTTTAGAAAAAATGTATCTTGCTCTTCCATCAATTTCCAGGGTGCATTCTTCACTGCATAGCGATCAGCTGTTGCAAGTGAATAATACCCTTCATCATCATTTTCATTGTCACGACCTTCAGATTTATGTTGGATTAACAAGCCATAATGAACTAATATTCGTGTAAGACGGTGAAAGTAGTGAGATTCAGAAGGATTGATAGGGAGGGCAGCGATAAGTTGGGAAAGAGTCATTGGTTTGCTATGTTTGGTGATGGCATTAGGTATGCCCAATTGAATTGCACAGTTCAATGCTACAGATTCTATGAAGTAATAAAGCTGGTTCCATGATTGAGCTTCAGTTCGAAGAAGTTCACTAGGAGTAAGGTTCTAATTATTATCAGTCATTTCAATTAGAGTCTACAGAAATAAATTTCTTTTGTGATCTTTTAGATATGCAATGCATTTGTATCTCAATATGGAGTATTTGATTGTCCTTTCTTTTGGAATTTATGAAGTGGAATATTCATGCAATTGTTGTGCAGAACATCCAACCACACTAGTAATATACAATCCCCCATTATTAATAGATATTCTAACCGTCCGCCAGCAGCAAGAGCCTTTAATCTTTGATGTTTTCCCTTATCCGAATTGGCCGAGCAAGAGCTTGACTTGACCCCTTCATGAATTTGTTGTTATTGTAAGTTTGGGCTAAACAGTACTCCTATTATATTGTAAATAATTTAAAAAAATCAAGTGCTTGTAATTGAAGAATTGGTTTGATAAGTGATCATTCAATTGGACAAAGAACATCCGTAGTTAATGCAAAAGAATTTTATAGTCCATTAATTTTATCGATTTCAATAGGTTAATATCGTTTTCCCCAAGTTTTTCGCACATGGTTACTAACAAATGTCTCTACTTAATTGTTAAATGATGATCTTATACTGTGAGTGAACATAAACTGAAACATGATAAAGCAATTCAAGATCAGTTCCTTCGGATCAATGAAGCTGCAATACCACCAGCAATAAGTCCTATAACAGTAGCTGTAATTCCTATACCAATGACACCATCTGCATTGCAGAGAACACAAATGAATCCCGTTTTGTATAATCAGTATGCGAAACCAAACGACAAGGGAAGAAGTCTCTTGTCATTACCCTTAGTAATTCTATCTTCAATAGCCTTGTTAAGCGACAACGCCTGTCTCCAATCAGGCGCAATCTAGCAAAGCAAGAAAGAGAACTGAATAAGGTTGGTCAAATTCTCAAACGCTGGATAAATGACAAGATCCAACTACATAAAGATTAGGAGCAGACCTCCAAACAGTGACCTGTTAGCTCTCTGCTCCTTGAATATTCTCCACTTGTGTAATATCCAACAGCTAGAAGATAAAGCTTTTCTCGCTTCTGTAGTGGACTACTTGAGTTGGCAAGTGAAACTGCAAAGAAGGAAAAAGAAACAAAAAAGACAATGTAGTACCACAATGCACAAGCGCGACAATTTGCAACATAAATAGAGAAGTAGATGCGACTAAATTTCACCCTCGAGCATAGCTATCCCTCGTTGCACATCTTCAGGTTGTTTAGAATGGACAAGCGCCCATGACAATCTCATAATACTCTCATTCTTTCCTTCATCACTCGCATCTGCAGCTTCTCTTTCACAGCCCTATCAAATATGCATACATATATAAGAAGACTAAGCATCTAAAGCAACATTGTGCAGAATCTCACCAATTGTGGCTTTGTTAATACTAATCAATTAGTTCAACAGAATCATTTGATTCACTAACTAATAGTTAGAATTATAATTGTTCCATTTACACCATTGAGTTATGTTATTAGCCAAGTCTGCAAAGAACTATCCAGAACCTCTAATTTGATACTAATAAATTCAAGGTAAATCACCTCTTTACACCATGCTGGTGGCCTACAGACTTGTGCATGGGCATCCGTCCACCTTATTAACACTTCAGAATTCAAATTTACACCTTATAGTAACGATTTCACGAAATTTCAATTTCGTGTAGGGATTTCAAGCTTTATGCTCTTACATTTTCTTTTTGTGAGATAAACATTAGATCAATCATGTTTTATTGTTCCCAGTAAGGCTACTACGGCATGCTAATATAAGGACAACACCAACTGAAACTGTATTATAAATTTAACAGATTGAAATGCCTAGCATCTCTACTGCAACAGCAAAGATTACAATTTTTACATTGAGAGACGTCATTCTCGACAGCCCAATCCTTTTGTTGTTGTACTCTTCAATCTCAAGAACACATTTTTTTTTTAATGTTAGAAAACATAGTATTAACTAGTTTCTTCAAAGTTCCTGCAACGCAAAGCAACATAATTCTAATTAATACTACTCTTAATACTCGTCAGTCTCAAGTTTCAAGAATACATTTTAGTTATAAAAAAAACATAACTTTCTTAGTTGTTCCTGTACCCAAAGCAGCACGTTGCTTATACGAATTGTCAAATCTAGCCGAAGCTTTGACTAATGCATATTCCCCACAACAAATAAAAATACTTTGTGGTAAAAAGTCGAGAAAGAAACAATATTTCTGAAAATAATTCCAACAGTATCCCACAATTACTCATATTATCAAGCAAAATGATAAATATACCTGAAATCACTCGAACCCTAAAACATTAAAAACATCAAACATGAATGTAAAAATCCCATTATGAAATTTGCAAGTAATTGAAGAATGCTTACAAGAATGACGTCAGGAGAGCACCAAGGAAGTTGGTCCCCACCATTGAAGAATGTAATGATGCAGTCAAAGAATTGGTTGATCTTTGCCTCCATGTTCTTAACTGCTGTCCTCTGTTTTCAGAATTAAAAATCCACCAATTACGCAGCGTTTAGCGTAATGGCAGAGCTCACATTTGATAGGTTTTGCCTGTCGCATTGGCGAATTATATTTGGGATCATGAAACTGTTTGAATATTAGTTTATTAAGCAAATATTTCGGGATTAGATTCACTTTATTCGTTCTAATTTTAGGCATCATGCAGATGATAGTGTGGTTCAACCATAAGAAAGTTGATGATATAATTCGTTATATGATACAATAATAAACTTTGACATAACATCAAGAAAAGTATAAAATGCTTCCTAAAAATTTACTACTATAAGAAATAGTAAGTGATATCAGTAGCTAAACAAGTCCAGAACCTAAATGTGGTTCTTTTTGCCAAGTAGGACCGAAATAAGTGTAAAAAAAAAGTGACTTATGTATAATGCTCTTTTAAAGAGCGTTATACTTTAACGGACATTTTGAACGTTAAGGTATAGTGCTCTTTAAAACAGCGTTATACATATAACGCCTTTCATAACCGCGATATATATGTATAGCGCATTTATAAAGTGCGCTATACTTGTTTTGTGGGACGACCAATAAGTCTCATGCGTTTAACTGACATAACAATAATTCAAATGGGTACAACGCCTTTTAAAAGAGCGATATACCTCAAAAACATTCAGCCCCCAAGCTAGGCATTGCCTTATTTAAAGGCGTTAGGATTTTACAAAAATCCATTCAATATTCCTAACTCCTTGTTAAATTCTCAAGCATTTTTTCATAATGTCTGAAGAGCGAAAAGTCAGGGTTTCGTTATATTGGGGGGTGAGGTTGTGGTGGCGAATAACACTGTGAGCTATAGTTTATCTCCACAGTGTCATGTTAAGTTGCCACTTACCATGGAGTACGATACATTGGTATCATTGTTATGTTAAAAAATTAGTGTGAGGAAACGTTCGGTGAACCTTAAAGTAACCAGAAGATATCTGTATTCCGTCACTGCGCAAGGGGTTGCTTGTTACGCTGAGTTTAACATCGACGATGATGAAACTTTGAGGGATTTTTTGAGGACTTTGGATGAATACCAGAAATTTCTTGTAATAAAAATGTTGGAAATGTACGTCAAGGTTGAAGACGTTCGCAATAATGAGGTTGAGCATAGTAGGGATAACCCTCAGTCATCGAATGGTTATTCTGGAGCAGTTTTTGCCGGATAGGTTCTGGCTGAAAGAGTTTGGCCTGATTTAAACTTATCACCACGGGCGAATGAGGAGCGAGGAAATAATTTCTGTCATGCTTTACATAATTCACAAGACGAGTGGTAAACTTCTATTTTTCTTTGTGTTACGATGTATATTTTTGTTGTAATAAGCTATGAACCCGCGCCCAATTGGAATATGCGTAGTTCTAGTGTGTTGGATCATGGTGGTCCATCCGGGAGTCATCACCAACAGGATAGTGCCCACCAAGGAATGTCAACACATTACGACTTCTAAGTGAAGTGATACAGCTATATGGAAAGTATTTATTAAATCGAGTAACTTATTATTTTGTTGTTTGTGCAGTGAAAACGAGCAGGTTGAACCCCCTGTCCTGACTCAATTTCCCGAAGACGACATATTATATCTGGATCTGGAAATGCACAGAGTGAGGAAGAGAACAGTGATTATGACAACAATGTCGATGATTCTGGAGACGACACACCCTTCCCTCACGAGGATGGCGATGAGAAGGAAGAGAATGAAGGACCCGATTTGACGAAGAAGTATGCTCCACCCCCCGTTAGACCAAGAGTGTACGAGCCCCAAGTGTCATTTTATTCAAGGCAGATTCCCTACCTTGATCATTTGCCAAGTATGCCGGACGTGGATGCTCTCACAAGGAATTTTGATGAAATTCAGACAGCAATGTGGGATGATTCTAGATCAATGGTGCTGCAAATGGCATGCTTTTTCCTGATAAAGCGCGCCTAAGCAGGGCGGCGAAAATGTACAACATAAAAGAGTGTCGTGAGATAACGGTATAGGAGTCAAGTCCGGATGTATACAAGGTTGTTTGTCGCATATGGTTTACGGGTTGTCATTGGATGTTGCGTGCGAGCAAGAAGAATACAAGTCTGTGGAAAGTGGGTAAATACATTGCTACCCACAGATATGAAATGGACACATTCAATGGGAATCACTACAACTTGGATATTGACTTGATTTCTCTTGTCCTTATTCCACACCTTGAAGCGTCCATAAGGTATAAAATCAAAGAGAGCATTACATCAGTCCACTAGGAATATGGCTATACCATTACCAAAAGAAAGGCATTTCTCGAACGCAAACGTGCGTTTGAAATTGTTTATGGTAATTGGGATAAGTCATTTGCAGCTCTACCCGGGTACATGGCCGCACTGAAACACTTTAACCCCGGGACAATTATTGAATGGAAGTTTGAACGGAGTCCTAAAAGACCAGAATATATATATTCAATTACGTGTTCTGGGCATTTAAACCAGCACTTTTTGTGGGACGACTGGGGTCCACTCGGATTTTTTATCTAGAAAAGGGGGGGAAGGAGGGGGGAGGCGTTGCTCGTTGTTTGTTTAAAAATGGTGGTTTTCTTTTGCTTCAAAACGTGGAGAAAGGGAAGGGGAACGTTTTTTTATTTATGTATAGCGCGGTATATAAAAGCGATATACATATAACACTTTTATATACCGCGCTATGCATAGTTGTCTTATCAGCTTCCAAGCTTAACGCGGTTATTAAAGGCGTTATATGTATAGCGTCTTTTAAAGAACACTATACCTTAACATCCAAAACGTCCGTTAAGGTATATCGCTATTTAAAAGAGCATTATACATAGATATGTCATTCTTTTTTTTACACTTATTTCCGTCCTACTTGTCAAAAAGAACCACATTGGACTCGTAGTTAAACGCCAGTCAAATTCGACAACACTAAGGGTGTGTTTGGTATGAAGGAAAATATTTTCCGAAAAATATTTTTCAATTTTTCCATGTTTGGTTGGTCTAAATGTTTTGGAAAACATTTTCCTTATCAACTCATTTTCTTGCAATTGGAGAAAAATATTTTCTTTATCAAGAGAAGCAAAAACCTTTTCCAAAACTCCTTCTCAAACTTCCCCACCCTATTTCCTACCCTCACTCACCCACCTCACACCCACCCACCTAACTCTACCCCATACCCTCTCTCAAAAAAGTTTTTTTTTTAGTCACCATCCACCCTACTACCCCAACCCCAACCCCAACCCC
>ML247149.1:19052-59384 GCA_005239495.1 Nicotiana undulata
ATATTTTTTTTTTTTTTTTCAGTTTTACTTTTTTCATCTTTCGGTTTACAAGTTCAAAATTGTACAAGTTCCAAAGTTATGAGTTCGGAGGTTTATGTGTTTCGAAGTTTACGGGTTCGAAATTTCGCGGTTTCGAAAGTTTAGCGGTTCAGAAGTTTATGAAATTTGTGGGTTTGGAAGGTTGCTGGTTCGAAAGTTTATGGTTTCATGTTTATTGTATCTAAATTATTTATGATTACTCTAGAGAAAATATTTTTCTTAATTTACGTACCAAACACCAAAAAATAAATAAAATTACTACTTGTTTTTCAAGAAAACATGTTCCATCATACCAAACACACCCTAATTTTGAAGTTTTTTATTTTAGTTCTTCATTTGAACATTTTGGTTCGTCCAGTGATATAAAATTGTACATTAGAAATAGTGTTAAGACTTAAAATAATTAGTTAGATGTATAAGAAATTAAAAAGAATCAATTGTGTGATAGATTTTTTAAATTATATTAATTAATTAATTTAATTAATCTCGCCTATGTTAAGAAAATAATCATACATATGATGAATTGTAAATGTAACACCTGTACTAACTCATACTTCCTCTGTTTCAGTTTACGCGAACATATTTCTTTTTGATCAGTTCCAAAAAGAATGATCTATTTTTAAATTTAGTAATAATTTAGCTTAAAATTATAATTCTACCTTTAATGAGAAACTTTTATAACCACACAAATACTCAGGGTCCCTTTTTGTTTTGTTTAGGACCACAAATTACTAAAATTTTCATTTTTTCTTAAATTCTGTGCTTAATCAAATAGGTTCACAAAGGGAGTAGCAAAATCAATAAAATCAAAAGGGAGATACACGTGCCGCTAAACTACGGACTTTTATTTGACTTTATTCCCTGTTAAAAGTTGTCAACTTGTCATCTATGCAAAGTGAAGCGCAAGTAAATAATTTTAAGGAATAAATTTGAACCTTTTTTTTCCATTATTTTATTAGTAGTTAAGTGTTTCAAAGAGTCTAATAAGTGCAATTTTGGCTACAAGTTAGGCGTGTCAGCTTGTCCATGTTTTTTTACTAGCCAAACAGTCCATTTCCAGATTCTGGGTACAATAATGAGGTCTGCACTTTTGGCCCAGGCAAAATGATAAATTTCCAATGTATCGCCACCATCCAAAGGATTTGTTTCAGCACCTTTCTTTGTCATCTTTTCTTCTCTCCCCAGAATGATGGTAACAGTTCGGCCTTCTCTATGTTGTCAATTTGAAAAATCATAATTTGACATGCTAAGTGTAAATAATGGGGTATGGTAAAATATCTACACAAACTATAGGTGAAGTATATGGCACTCTATGCTTGACACTGACTTTTTACTTAGACATTTCATCTTAATGTGGATAGAGAGTGAGGTGTTTAATAGGCGGAGTCCAAAGATAAAGTGTATGAACGAAAAAAATGGAGCCAAGTTTAGAAAGCATCAATGTATTTAACCTTATTTTTAGTAAAGAACAGTTGGCATTACATCAGTTTTTGAGCATTGCTCGTGTCGTGATCCAAGCCCATGGCAGGTATTATCTTTTCTGGGTCTAAGCTCGTATGGATTTATCTTTTAGGGTTATGCCACACTGAGCCCCAAAAGCACGCCTATCATGTGAACTTATGTCGTAAAAATTGCACGGGCCTCCTATTTGGTCGTTCCCATTTAACATATACCAACTTTTTAAAAAAAGTTTTAACTCATACCCACTTTTTAAACAACTTTAGGCCTCTTTCACCTCCCCTTCTTCTTCTTCTTAGATTTTATATGATGGTTGTGAATATATTTTCACGTAGTTTATGATTTTTTACAATGGTGAGATGTTATGACGCTTTATTTTTTTCTATTGCTTAGGGTTTTTTCTTATTATTTTTCTTAATTGTAGTTCATTAGATTTGTTGGTGTTTTGACAAATTGATGATTAGGGTTTGTTCCCGATGATATTTGGAGGTTATGTTTCAAATTTGAGCTCATTTGGAGTAGATTTAGGTATTAAATCGTATATTTGATTGTTATAATTCGAAAAATAAATTTTCGTTTCTGGGTAATTTTCACTTCAGACTTGTTGGCCTTAAGTGAATGAAAACCTTTGTTGAACTTCAGACTTTTTGGCCTTAAGTGCATTTGAAGTGCAATTGTTCACTTCAGACTTATTGGCCTTAAGTAAATCAAAACCTTTGTTGCACTTCAGACTTTTTGGCCTTAAGTGCATCTGAAGTGCAAATTTACTTCAGACTTATTAGCCTTAAGTAAATGAAAACGTTAGTGCACTTCAGACTTTTTGGCCTTAAGTGCATCTGAAGTGCAATTTTTCACTTTAGACTTATTGGCCTTAAGTATAGCAAAACGTTTGTTGCACTTCAGGCCTTTTGGCCTAAAGTGCATCTGAAGTGCAATTTTTCACTTCAAACTTATTGGCCTTAAGTGCATCTGAAGTGCAAATTTACTTCAGACTTCTTAGCCTTAAGTAAATGAAAACGTTTGTTGCACTTCAGACTTTTTGGCCTTAAGTGCATCTGAAGTGCAATTTTTCACTTCAAACTTATTGGCCTTAAGTGCATCTGAAGTGCAAATTTACTTCAGACTTCTTAGCCTTAAGTAAATGAAAACGTTTGTTGCACTTCAGACTTTTTGGCCTTAAGTGCATCTGAAGTGCAATTTTTCACTTCAGACTTATTAGCCTTAAGTGGATGAAACCATTAGTTGCACTTCAGACCTATTTGGCCTTAAGTGTATTTGAAGTGCAATTTTTTCACTTCAGCCATTCCTTTTCTTTTAACTTTAGACTCGACAAGCTGAAGTTGATCGTAAAGTGAGTACGCTTGCAAACTTTTTTGCAAAGTGGGTATAGGTTCAATTGTGACCCCAAAATCGGGTATAGATGCAAAAACCCCACTTCACTATCCTCTCCCATTCCGATGTGGGGATTCACCTAAAGTGACATGTGTACCTCTTCTTCAGAAACTTGCCAGCCTAGAAACCTGCATGACCTGCTCTCATCAGCCGGCCCTCCACCATGGGCATCACATTTACCCTCTTTTGGACTCAACATCTTAAGGTTTGCCCCACCATCGTACTGAGGGAGATCCGGCTCTCCTACCATATTTGTTACGACCCAAGCCCATGACACGTATTGTTTCGCGTGTCCAGCCCAAAGCGGACAATACATATCATGGCTTGAGTGGTGACAGTTTATTTCAAATACATTGGACATTCTAAAAATTTCTCTCTGCCCTGAATGGAGAGCATAAGGAAGCCAGTAAACGAGGTGAGCCCTTCAACCACCAAAGTACTATTTTTTTTTGGTTTTTAGTGTCGCTATTGACTTCTGACCAACTTCAATATTTCATATATGCGCTGATCTATATAAAACTCAAGACCTAAAATTAAGAAAAGAAGCTGTTGTAATATATGTTGGTGATAGATAACGCCCCTGTAGCAGAGAGTTAGGTTACGTAGACCCTGGAAACAAAGACTGCATAAATTAAACTACTTGCTTTACATGCACCCACAGAAATATGGGAAAGCTTCAAAGCAACTCATCAAACAACTTAACTCGTACCTCCTCTAAGGGAAGATAGCAATTTGTGTATGAAGTAATGGGAGCATTACACAGTTTGACATAAACAATGTTTTATTATAGCTAAAGCCCGGGCCACTAGACATTTCTTGAGATTTTTTAACCAGCAGTATATCCAACATAAGCCTCAAGCCCTTTAACAATTTGAATATGTATCACCAGAGGAATCAAGTTTCAGACACTTCTTTGCTTTGGCTTGGTAATATACTAGAAAAATGCATCTTCCTCAATGGAAGCAAAGGATGGTGGATAGAAGCATTTAATATCTTGACAAACCAAAAAGAACATGGAAATATCTGCACCAGGTTGCTGTATGGTCTGACAGTGGAAGATGGAAAAAAGAATGACTAATAAATCTACTCAAAAGAGGCCAACAAAATGATGAAGTTGCAGCATTTTAGTTAATGATAGATATCCAAGAGATTCTTATCAGAATTACTGCAAACTGCCCAAGTAGCATCATATTTGTCTCTGTTAAGAATGGTATATTGTGATTCAATTCCCAGTCCAAGTCTTCCGCAACTAAATCAAGATTTGATCAGCATTAAATTGATGATGATACTTTCACTCCAACAAGCAACTTATCGAGTTACACATGTATATACATAATATAATATATCAATCACGGCAAAGTTAATAGCAGCTACATTGAGGTAGTAAACCAAGGAAGGAATTTCCCAACATGAATTCATGAGCTCAAAAGAATTGATACTAACTACATGCTGCAGAGAAAAAACAAACTTGCCGAAATATTTGAGAATGTAGCCTACCGAAGCTAAAAATCTAAAAGAGTCTCCAAGAAATAAAAATTGAGGTGTTTGGCCAAGCTTTAGGAAGGAAAATAAATGCTTTTGAGGAGAAGCAGAAGTAGAAAAAGTAGCTTCTCTCCAAAAGCACTTTTCTGAGAAGTACTTTTGAGATTTTCTGAGAAGCTCTTTTAAGAAAAATACACTTAAAAGAGTTTTCAAAAGCTTGGCCAAACACTAATTACTGCTTAAAAGTGCTTTTCAAATTAATTAGTCAAACACAAACTACTTCTCACCAAAAACACTTTTTAAAAAATTACTTTTGAGAAAAACACTTCTCAAAATAAGTTGATTTTAGAAGATTGGCGAAACGGGCTATCAGAATAGAAGAAACAACACTCTCATTGAGGCGAAGAAAGGAACATTTCCAAATCACATAATTGTCAGAGCTGGGGCAAACAAATAAAGATTATGTGCTCCTGGGATTTTATTGCTTCTGAGTTGTTCAAAAAGAGAGTGAACAAGAATCTTGCAGAACTAGAAAATATGGACACTTGAAATAGGTCTAGAAGAGGACGCTACAGATTGCGACATCAATACATAAGTAATAACATAATTCATAAATCTCCAATTAAAATAGTGAAGCATGTACATGACCAATGGAGATCAATTTTCACGGGCAACAGCCTGGGCATCGAATCAATCCATTTTCATTACAATTCAGGCACCTCCTCAATTTCCCTTCCTCCTCTTCAAATACTTTTCGACTCCCACTGCAATTTGGGCAGGGTACAAACCTTGCATCGCCACAGCTTTCACAAACAAAACCAGAATGCTTAACTGCAAACCCTTCCACAAGATTAGCCAGTTCTCCAGCCTCATGAAGTTGCTTAATCTCTTCCGCACCGCCAATGTACTTCCCTCCGATGAACACCTGAGGCAAGCTAACTGTTTTGCCTTCCAAAACGCTTTGCAACTCTTTTCTATATGATGCATCCATAGATACATCTCTTTCGTCTACACATACCCGAAACCCTCTAAAGATCATTCGCACAGTGCAGCATTCTTCATAAGTCTTCCTGATTCCTCTTAAACTAGTAAAATACAGAACGATCTTGTCCTCTGTACCCTTTAAATGGAAATCATTATCAGGCAACAATGAGCTCAATAAACTTGCATTACTCGACTCTAACTCTACCAAATTAATAATTTCGGGCTTTGGACAATCTTCTGACTCTTTAAACCCAAATCTTTTGGAAGACAGTGCTTGTCTATAACTTGAAGCTACATTAGGGTCCATTTTAGCAAGCAATTGTTCCTCAGACAAATGCTTCCATAATGGCTTCGAATCGGAGTGCTCAACAAATTCATAGGATTTTTCCAACTCATTTGTATCTAATTCATTTTGGATATCAAGAGTGTTGGTTTTGAGCTTTCTAGGGGATTCAATCTTGGACTGCACAATATGGAAATCAAAGTCATCAAGTCCTTCCATGAGCTCCCAAGTGTTGATTACTGAATCAGGGGATAAAGGGTCTTGTGGGTCAGTCCCATTTAGGGATTTTATCATCTGGGTAGTAGGGTTCTTGAAATTCCCACCATGGAAATTAGGGCTAGGGTTAGGGTTTGGAATTGGGGTATCAATTAAGACAAGTGAACCATAGGTGGTAGAAGTAAGTGAAACCAAATGATTGGTGTCACCTTTGCACATAGCAGGATGGTGAACCAAAGGAGTAGGGAGAGAGAGTGTTCTTGAAACTGGAGTTGAAGATGAATCTGAGTAGGAATATGGAGACTGTTGTGAATGTGAAGAAGATGAACAATTCCATGGGTTTTGTGGATCTGTTGTGACAAAGTCATAGGAACGAGAAGCAGAACAACCCATGAATGGATTAAGTCAATAAAAATTGAACCTTTAGAAGGAATAGAAAAATGAAATCTTTGAACAAAAATCAAGAACTTAACAGAGAAAAAACAATGAAATCTTTGAACAGAAAGCAACACCTTAATAGATAAAAATGAAGCCTTTTTACAGAAAGCAAGAACTTAACCCCCACCCAAAAAGAAAAGAAAAATGCAATCTTTTGACAGAAAGCAAGAACTTGAGAGAAAAAATTGAAACCTTTTGACAGAAAGCATAAGGTAAAAAGACAAAAAGTGGGAGCTTACCAGAAAAAAAGTGGAACTTTTGACAGAAAGAATGAGGTTTGAAGGAGCTAAGGGGCTAGTTCATTGAGAAAGTACAGTTGGGAAGATGATGAATTGAATAACAGAAAAGATTGGAAATAAATGCAAACTTCGGTAGCTTTGGGAAGGTAACGTACTAACAGCCAACTTTCTACACTTTTCTTAATTCTAAAAGCTAAAAGTCAATTAAATGCTTAATATAATTGTAATATTACAAATTTATACTATTATAATGATAGCTATTTAAATATTCAAGATTATAAATATTATACTTCCTAACGAAGATAGAATCCTCTCAGAAAATATAAATTAAGGGAATTCTTGTTTCAAGTACTTACGCAATCTATACGGAAGACGAATTCAAGTGCACTATCTTCTTTTTGATTTTTTGTCTATATGCAAAGAAGCGAGGTTGTATATTGCCGAAACATTATAAAGGAAGAAAAATGAAATATTCACGATAGTATTTATTACAAAATACAATTAAATTGTCTTCTTCAAAATTGAGATAAAACACATATAAAGAGTTTTGATTGGCAAATGGAGAAACGTAAGAACAAAATAAGCAAGGACCATTTTGGAGATCTATAAAGTGGAAAAAAGAGTTTATTAACCTAGATATACTAAATTGTAAACTTTTTTACCATAGTAAAACAATTATCACTTAATTACAATCTCATTTGCAATTTATCAATTATATATAAGCTTTCCTTCCCTCTCTCTTTTTTCTTTTGCCTTATTTTTCTTCCTTCTATCTTCTCTGTTCTCATTTCCTTTTTTTCTTCTTCTTCAAGAAATTTAACAATGATTTTTATCGTTTTGTTTTGGAGTTTTAACATAGCAATTACTTTTTTTGTGGCACAATTGTTATTCGAATTGAGATTGTCAATCAATACAATTTCTCATTTTGCTATCCGATTCTTTCTAATTCAGTCTTTTACTTTGGCATATATTTATCATTTATTATATTTGGGTTTGGGTGAAATTTCAAAATGAAAATGGAATAGAAAAAGCACACCACATACAAAATATAATATAAAAAATCACATATAAAATACATACAAAGACATATTGTACGCAATTTATATGTAAATTGTATGATATCTATGAAACATGACATGCAAACTGTAACTGAACACACGTTCAAAGATGTATAAAGTTGATTGATTGCTTTGATTCATGGAGTGAGTTAAGTATTGTGTCTAACCTTGACTTGAATGAATTAGTATTTCTAAACTGCATGTTATGCGAATTATGCAGGGAATCGGCATACATGCGAGGTGACAAGTGTATATACGTCGTCATGAGATTTAGCCTGCGGGAATTTGATATTTATTTCCACGCTTTAGTTTATTACATGATATTCTTGCTTCATGCCTTAATTGTTATATGTCTTTAATTGACTTCCATGCCATATCGATCACTTGTCATTTAATTGTCCCTTTATCTAAATTTTTTCATTCTTTCCATGACTCATGCTTATTTGCTATCTGCTTCTGTCTTAATTGCATACTTTAATTCCACATGCTTTACTTGTTCAAATTTTTGTAATATTTGTTGCATTCTACAATGCGACTTCACTTGCGTGAGTTGTTTATTTCTTAGATACCGATGAATTGGTAAATTTGAGATTTTGAGTTATCAGATTATTCTGTGGTTCTTTATTGCTTTGTACATTTACCCTCTTGATGTAGAAATTTTTGTAAATTTGGTTGTTGAATTATTTATGTTGATGATTGAAATTGTTTAAGGAGCGGGTTGCACCCCGCAACAGAAATTAGAAGTTAATGAACTGAAATGATGAAATAACGACGGATTATGATATGGATAGATGATAATATAGCGGGATCGGGTTGCGCGCCGCAACAGATTGCACATGCGATACTTGTTTGTGATTGTTGAATTAGCCTCGACATTGTGATATGAGACTATGAGACTTGTTATTCTAGGCTCTCTGGTAGTTGCATTTCGAGTTCGTTTTTATGAGTTAATTGCTTTACTTCCATTTCCTGTTTTTCTATTATTATTATTATTATTATTATTATTATTATTATTATTATTATTATTATTATTATTATTATTATTATTATTACGTACAAGTTATTGTAAGTGTCTGCCTTAGCCTCGTCACTATTTCGTCGAGGTTAGGCTCGGTACTTACAGAGTACATGGGGTCGGTTGTACTCATACTACACTCTGTACTCCTTGTACAGATAGCGGAGTTGATCCCAGAAGCACATAATGAGACTGCCTGAATCCATCTACTTGTGGAGACTTAAGATATTGCACGGCGTCCGCAACCCTGAAGTCTCCTTCTATTTTGTCATTGCTGTTTATTTAGACTCAAACGAACTATTATATGCAGCACTCTAGATGCTCATGTATTCGTGACTCCAGTTTCGGGCATTGTATTTAAATTATGTTGTTCAGTAGTTTATCACCTTATTTTAGACTATTCGGTTGTTGTTATTAATATTTTGATTTAAATTGTTAAAACTAGTTAATAAATTTAGCTAGCGTTGGCTTGCCTAGAAAGTGAAATATTTGGCGTCATCACGGTCCCGAGCCCGAAATTTCGGGTTGTGACAAGTTGGTATCACATCACTAGGTTTCTTAGGTCTCACGAGTCATGAGCAAGCTTGGTAGAGTTTGGAGGATCGGTATGGAGACGTCTGTACTTATCTTCTAGAGGCTATAAGGTTCTAGGAAAATTTCACTTCTTTCTTTCTCTATCGTGCGACTTATTTCCATTATTGAACTTTGAACCATTCTACTCTTTTTCTCTCGCAGATGGTGAGAACTCGCACAACGTCTACAGCCGGGCAAAAGCCAGAGCCCCCTATTGCAGCCACTACCAGGGGTAGGGGCCGAGGCCGAGGTAGAGATCAGCCTAGAGCACGAGCAGCAACACCCATTGTGGATCCTCATATTGATCATGAGGAGGAGGCCCAGTTCAGACCGTACCAATTGGACCCACCAAGGTCCTAGAGGGATTCATTACCACTCCCATACTTCGGGACACTCTAGTCCGCTTAGTTGGACTCATGGAGAGTGTGGTTCAGAACGTGGTATTTCCTATGGCACCAGCCGTCTCTCAAGCTGGGGGAGGAGCATGTACACTCTAGAGCAGATGGTTCCCCACCAGACTCCGAAAGCTCCAGCAGTTGGGGTAGTTCAGCATATTGTTACTACGCAACCTAGGGAGAGGCCCGCAATATCTTATGAGGGATTGATGAGGTTAGATAAGTTCACCAAGCTCTAACCTATTTATTTTAGGGGTGCACCTTCTGAGGACCCACAAAATTACTTGGACCGTTGCCATGAGGTGTTGTGCAACTTGGTTATTATTAAGACCAATGGGGTCGACTTTGCAGTGTTTCAGATGACTAGTTATGTCAAGAGGTGGTGGCAGAATTTTGAGTAGAGCAGACCAGCTAGTTCACCTTCACTTACCTGGGATAAGTTTTTGCAACTATTTTGGGTGAAGTTTATTATTTTTACTCTGAGGGAGGAGTACCGTAGGCATTTCGAGCGCCTTCAACAGGGTGGCGTGAGCGTGACTGATCGGCTCCCACCTATACCACTAAAGAGTAGCAAGTACGGGGGTCAATGCAGCTTTTCCCCGAAGGGTCGGGATCGATTTCCACATGGAGCTATATATGTGGGAGTTTAGTGTCTAAGTGATCTAGTAGCGCGTTTTGTTCTCAATTGCACTTCTCATCAAATGGTTTGGTGATTAAACTACGGTTTAGTCTATTTGAAATTACGAACTAGCTGACTAATATCTTTTTGGATGTTTTCTCAATAAATGATGGGACTAGGGCTGTGACTTCCTCCTAGGTGAGTCCTTAACGGGTCTAAAATCTAGAATAATATTGTGAAATGGGGATTAAATGGCATAACCTCATGCTAAGGCACTTACCCACTACCTCTCGGTAATATGGGTAACTTAGCCCAAATTGGCTTTCTCAAGCACAATTGGGTGTTTTCATGAACCGCACGAAATGGCTCAAATTGGGTTTAGCTATCTCTAGCATACACCCTTTTATTAGGGCTATCAATTTCTTGAGTTCACCTCAATATTTTGTTAGCCTAATTACCTAGACTTGGGTCATCTTTCTCAAGAGTAACCCTAGTCATTAAGGCTTGAATTAGTGTTTGCACCCACTAATTCTGAGATTTATGCACAAATCAAGCTAAATACCAAACACCCATACACAAATTCACTCTAAAATTGGAAACCCATTAATTACTCACACTAGGGTTAGGTCATAACCCTAGCAAATGGGTCTATCTACTCATAATAATGAAAGAAAACAAAGAAATAGATGAAGAATAACCCATAAGATTTAATTACAAGCTAATAATTGAAGATTCAATGATAAACCAACTATAACATTACTCAAACTAGTCTAATACAACCGTTCACGAGCTCTCCTGAAAGTTAGAGTCCGAACGATTACCTAAAAATGACAAAAGAAAGTATTTATACTAGGCCAAATTTTCTGGAGAAAAATATCCCTGTGGGGGTATCGCGGACCGCAAGAAATGGAGTGCGGCCGCGGTGAGGCTTTTTGGCTTCAAACTCTACTCTCTGAACTTGGTCACTGCGGGCCGCATAAAATGCACCGCGGCCACGATGGCTTCTATTGCGGTCCGCACAAAAAGGACCGCGGACCGCATTGGCATTAACCTCCAAATTCCCAACTCTCTGAACCCCATCCTTGGGGACCGCACAAACTCGATTGTGGCCGCGGTGAGTCCACTGCGGTCTGCACAAAATGCTTTGCGGCCGCAGTGCTTGAGTTTCCAAAATATGCACCTCTCTGAATCTTCTCACTGCGGACCACACTAAATGGAATGCGGCCGCAGTGGATCTGTTGCACTCTGCTTGGACTTGTGCATGTTTCACTCCTTTTTGAGCTGGTTTTGACTAATTATCACCTTTTTTACCAAAACCTGCAAACAAGTACAACATGTAAGCCTTTGGGACTATTTTGTATACATTTTTAATCAAAACTCAATTAAGAAGGAGTGTAAAATGAACTATAATCCCTAGTTATCAACTCCCCCAAACTTAAGCTTTTGCTTGCCCTCAAGCAAAAAAAATAAGACACACCTCTCAAGAGTAAATCCAAAAAAATTTAGTTGCCCTAAAGTGACCTCTTCTAGCATCAATTGGGACTAACAATTTCCCTCAATTCAAATGAATCATTAACAACATTCGACCTTCTAAACACTATGGATTTAGTGCGACACAAGAGCATCAAGAGTTGACTCAACCCATCAAAGAAACTCTTTCTACTACTTTGGTCATTGTGGAACCCAAACTCATACTCCTCAACTTTCCCTAAGCAAACCTCACTTTTAGATTGTAGCACTCAGAACGAGGATAATGTGAACACACTCATGTCTCTCAAAGAAAGGTCTCAAGTCCGGCTCTAAGTACCATAATCTTGCCCCTTATGTGAGCCACTACTAATGTAAGCTTCATTCAACTCAAGATCATATAGGGGTTTTGTGGAGATATAGTGAACGCTTTTGGTTCAAGGTAGGAAATATTTGGTCTAGGTAGGTTCCATCTTCCCTTAAGCACTTCATTTGCTTCATTTTGGCATATATTCTCTTGACATTTTTTTGAGTCATTAAGTTCTTTCTGAGGGGTTAGAGAGACACACTGTCACTCTTTCTTGTTCATTTCAAACCTTTTTCTCCTTTCTAAACATTTCACACCTTTCATCTCTTTTCTTTTATTGATTCCCTTTAATTCTTCTAGATTGTTCATTCTTTTTTACTTTTTGATTTTCGTTCTTTTTCATTGCATTTCCTTTCCTTCATTTTGTACCTTTTTTCACTTTGTTGCAGTCCTCGTATCTCCCCCAAAATTTTGATTTTTCCTTGTGCTAAGGAAAGAAAGGGTGCCAAGAGAGGGTCTTTAACGGGTAAAGGCTTGTATCGTGGTTTTTGAAAGAAAAAGGTCTATGGCTCAAAAGGGTTGACTAGGGATATTATCATTGATAGGCTATGGAAGTTTTCAAGACATCATTCGGATCAAGGAGAGCCTATAATCACATTTCAAGTTAAACTACACTTAGGATTTTGCCTAGACAAACATTCAGGGCAAGTTCTATACTAATGGCTCGGGACTTGGACTTGCAATTTAAATTCTCACCACACAAGCTATGGAACTGATAAAGAGACCGAATCGGGGGCCCACAACAACTTAGCTAAGATTTTAGCAACACAATGGTCCCGAAAAACCACTTGATGATTATCGGCCAACACAAGAGTCTCAAGGTCACAAATTTTACCATCTTATACACAACAATTTATTTTTGACCATAGGATCAAAGACAAATATATTAAGCCCAAGTGAAGCTTTGCCTGAGACACCATTACTCACTAGCTACTATTTACACAAAAAGCAAAAGAAAACAAACTCAAACCCTTAAGAAGGTTGTCATGCCATCCATCATCGGGAAGAGCCCCCCGGTTCACACAAATTCCACCTTTGGAAAGAACTGTGGCATTAAAAAAAACCAAAGGCTTATGGCACGCAAAAAATTCAAAACAAGAAGCTACAAAAGTAAAATAAGAAGCTATGAAAGGAAAAATGTGGAAAGTAAAATAAATATATACAAGAGGGGATTTAGTCGAATATACATAAGGGAGAATGAATATATACATCAGAAGGTAACTTTATATACAGACCAAAGTTGCAAAGTAAGAAAAGTCAACTAGAATAGTAAAATTATGTACATACCAAAAAGTAAAAAGAAAGCATAATAAAAGAAAATAGTGTCATATATAGAATCCAAATCATCCAAATAGGGCTACCCCCTCAAATGAGAGCTAGCATTGTCCTCAATGCTAACTAACCAAAAATAGCTCAGAGTAAAAAAAAGAGAGTAAAAAGAAACTCCCTATTGGCCCTCCGTCTACATAGGCTCATGAGTCTGGGTCCCTGGGTCCTTGGACTGCTCGGGAACCTGTGATTGGCTCCCTGTAACCTGTATCTCCACTGAGACCTGGGCTTGTACTGGGTCCTAGGCCTGTACTGGAATCTGGGGCTGGCTAGAGAAACCTCCCTGCGGTTCCTCCAACTCTATAACAACATCATCAGTACGGGGAATTACCCTCTTCCTCTTTGTTGGCCTCATTGTCTCCTGCTCCGGCTCAGGCTGGGCTGCTAGAGCCGGCATGCAATAAAAGCTCCAAAGTCAAGTGATCATCCTTCAACTTCTCTACCTCCACCCTCAACTTCTTTACCGACTCCTTGGAAGCACGAGTCTTTCTCAGTTTCTTTGTCTCCTTAGCAAGCTCCTTCAATGTCTTTCCATGAGAACCAACAACATCCATGATCAACTTCTGGTTCTCTAGGAGCTTCTTCTGGTTGTCCTGAAGCTCCTTGAGAGTGTCCTCCAATGACTGTGGGACTTGTGGCTGAGGAGGTGCAGACTGGGATGCCACTGATGTAGAAAGTACAGACAACTTAGAAGTGGATGCCTGCATCCAGTTGTTCATACTGGCGATGGTCTGGCTCAAGCGGTGGGCAGTCAAAGAATATGCTGCAGATGAGGGAATATCTGGGGCTGTAGAAGTGGAGGGTCCTGGGGCCATGTCTGGGGTAGCTGAAGGAGGTCGAGTAGGAGCCACTATTACTACTGGCTCTTCAAACTGGCCAGTAGAAGCAATGGATTTGCCCATGGGGTTCTTGCCTTTAGGGTTGTCATCACCTTGTAGGCTATACCAGTAAAAGGGTGCCTTCGGCTTTACCTTCACATCAAATCTCCTTTTGTCTACAATTTGATCCTCGACGTACATAGTCAGGAAATTTGGGAAGGGGTAGGATCTATCACCTTCGTTCACCACCCATGTAATCACCCTGGACATCACATTCCCGATGTTGATCGGGTACCCCGCCATGATCGATGCCACTAATATAGCCCGGGCGATAGGAAGAGAATTTTCGTGAGTGGTGGGGTCTAGCCTGCTGCACACAAACGTCTCCCACCCTTTTGCTTCAAAGTTCAGGGTTCTCCTCAGAATTTTTACTCCCGCTGTCAACCATGTTGTGGTGGTACCTAGGATTGCCAAGTACTCTTCTAACAACGGACGAGCATCCCCCCCAAATCTACCTTCTCTAAGTACAATGCGTCATCCTCCTCCGGGAAGCCCAGGTACTCATTGATCGTTTTTCCATCAAACTTTATTGTCAAATTTCGCACCTTTGTCACTGTAGTGCCCTTTTTGATCTGGGCAACATTGGTGTAGAACTCCTTGACTAAGTGCTCATTGGCCTCCACCACGTGGCCTGTGAAATAGTCTCAGCCTGCTCTCTCTCTGAACTGCCTCAGCACATTGTGATTGTGAGGCAAAAGGTCCTTTGTAATGAATTTACGCTCCGGTATCAACTTCCTCTGGGGCCACCATTCTCTGAACTTGTGGTAGGCCACTTCAATCACAAACATGTCTTGACATGCTTCCTGGTTCTCGGTTCTCTCAACTCCTCCTACTTGGGGCTCACCCCCTCATTCTTCTTCTACGGGATCCTCACCGGATAGTGAGGTTGTAGGTGAGGTAGAATAGGAATTGTCACTTCCTGCAGCTAATCCCTCAGACGACTCAAAAGAATTTTGCACTGACGCTTGGGCAGTAGGGGTTCCCGGAGGTGTATCTCTCAATCTATTCCTCTCCGGCCAGTCATGAACACACTCTGGCACGGAGTCTAAGTCAGATGCCTCCCGGGAGGGCACATACTCACTTATCGAATGGGAAGCAGCTCTATCAATAGCCTTTATTGTCTTCCTGGTGTCTTTGATAACTTGCCGGGTTTGGGGAGCCAATTTGATCATGCCCTTTCCTCTACCCTGGGAGGACTCTCCTTTTCCCTGTTGTTTTCTATCACCGCCTTGTGATCGAACCATTGTCTGCAAGTGGAATTCAGTTGAAGCTTGTTAGCATCACAATATTAGATGAAGCAGTGCAGAATAAGATTGCAGGCAGTTGCAAATGAAAAGCAGAATTGCAGACCGCACAAAATGAAGTGCGACCACAAAGAAGCTACCGCGGACCGCACAAAATGCACCGCGGTCCGCACTGAGGTGGGGGTCATACTATCCACTCTCTGATAAAGGCCTTCGCGGACCGCACAAAACCACCGCGGCCGCGGTCCTTAACTCGAAACCTTTATGAAGTCATACCATCGCGGTCCGCACAAAATGGTATTGCGGACCGCACAAAATTCCACCGCGGACTGCGGTAAACCAAGAATAGTAATACCAACATAGGGTTTCAAATATTCGTCCCAATTTTAGCCTAAAATCACATATTATTGATCCGTAGGTGTTTAATCAGTGTTTTTACTAATTAGTCCTAATTTAAACATTATTAATCAAAACATACGCATCGACTGAAAGAAACAGGGAATAAAAAGAAGAAAAATAACTACTTAAAAGAAATTAACAAAGTTAAACAACTAAGAAAAAAATTAAAATTACCAGAAGTGAGATGCAATGTATATTGATGAGACTTAGCAGTTGAATTCAAGCAAGTAGGAGTGATGAACAGTGATTTTTTCTATTCAGTGTGCAAAAGAGCGAAAAGTTTAAAATGAAGGCCTCAAGCCCTATTTATAGAAAAAGGACCTGAGGCCCACTTCACCTACCCACCGCGTACCGCACAAAATGGCACTGCGGTCCTCGGTACTCCGAATCAATAGGCACTGGGGAGACGTCCAATGCGGATCGCAAAAAATGCAATGCGGCCGCAGTGGTCCACTGCAGACCGCACAAATTTCATTACGGCCACGGTGGCAAACTTCAGAGAATCCCCGCATTGATCAATCACTCTGCGGACTGCATTGAAATGTTTCCCCCTCACTAAGGCCTTTGCGGCCGCACAAAATGCAATGTGGTTGCAGTGCAAACTTTAGAGAGTGTGCATTTTTTTTCCAACTTAGTCCTGCACTACATCAAAACAATCCTACAACATCTCACATCCAGTTAGTCCAAAAGAAAATCATATACTACAAATAAAATCAAAGAAAAACAAAAAGAAAGACACATGGGTTGCCTCCAAAGAAGCGCCTGATTTAACGTCACGGCACGACGCATGTTACCATGTTCAAATGAATTTCATGAAAGCCACCACGTGGCCATCTTCAAATTTTCCAAGATAATGCTTGACCCGGTGCCCATTCACACGAAAAATCTCCCCATTCTTGTTCTTGAGATCAAGAGCACCAAAGGGTGTAACCAATACCACTTCAAACGGGCCACTCCACTTGGACTTAAGTTTGCCCGGAAAAAGACGAAGTCTAGAATTAAAAAGAAGCACCAAGTCTCCCACCTTGAATTCCCGGTCTTTGGCATATTTGTCATGGAGATACTTCATTTTATCTTTGTACAAAGAAGAGCTAGTATATTCTGAACTCATGTAGCTCATTGAGGTGATCAACTCTAAGATTTGCAGTTGTACCCCAATCCAAATTCAATTTCTTCAAAGCCCATAGTGCCCTATTCTCCAATTACATCGGAATATGACAAGCCTTGCCATACACCAACCAGTAAGGAGACATAACGATTGGGGTCTTGAAGTCGGCCCAGTAAGCCCAAAGGGCATCATAAAGCTTCCGGGACCAATCAGTCTGATTAGCATTCACTGTCTTGGCCAAAATATTATTGATTTCACGATTAGACACTTCCACTTGGCCACTTGCTTGAGGATGGAATGGAGTAGACACTTTATGATTGACTCCATACTTCAATAGCAATGAATCAAAGGCCCTATTGCAAAAGTGGGACCCCCCGTCACTTATGATGGCACGGGGTGTTCCAAATCTTGTGAAAATATTCTTCTTTATAAAACCAACCACACTTCGGGCCTCATTGTTGGGAAAATCCACGACTTCAACCCATTTTGAAACATAATCCACCGCCACAAGTATGTAGGTGTTTCCACATGAGCTAACAAAGGGCCCCATAAAATCAATCCCCCAAACATCGAAGATATCCACCGCAAGAATTGTAGTGAGAGGCATCTCATACTTCTTGGATATGCCGCCCATTCATTGGCATTCATCACACCGCTTGACTAGGTCACTAGAATCCTTGTACAAAGTGGGCCAAAAGAAACCACAACTTAAGACTTTTGAAGCGGTCCTTGCCCCACCATGATGGCCACCATAAGGTGAGGAGTGGCATGACTCAAGAATTGACCCTTGCTCTTCTTCGGGCACACAACGCCGAATGACACCATCATTGCATATCTTTAATAAATACGGTTCATCCCAATAATAATCCATGATATCCCTTCTAAGCTTCTTCCTTTGGATAGAAGAGATCTCAAACGGGACAATATCGGTGATAATGTCGTTGGCGATGTCCGCGAACCATGGCATTACTTGCATAGACACGGAGAGAATTTGCTCATCCGGGAAGCTATCATCAATCTCAATCCCATCACTAGGTCGCCCTTGCTCCTCCAAACGGGAAAGATGGTTGGCAACTTGTTCTCACTCCCCTTTCTATCAATGATTTCCAAATCAAACTCTTGAAGCAATAACACCCACTGCATAATTCTAGATTTGGAATCCATTGTCATCATGAGATAATGGAGCGCCACATGGTCGGTGTGAACTATGACCTTTGCACCCATAAGATAAGGACGTAATTTCTCCATTGCAAAGATTATAGACAACAACTCTTTTTCGATGACGGTGTAGTTCATTTGGGCGGAATTCATTGTCTTGCTTGCATAGTAGATGGGGTGAAAGATCTTGTTCACCTTTTGGCCCAAAACCGCCCACACCGCCACATCACTCGAATCACACATTAGCTCAAAAGGAGAGCTCTAATCCGCCACGGTGATAATTGTGTGGTGGTTAGATTTTGCTTCAATAACTCAAATGCACTCATGAAATTTTCATCAAAGTGGAACTTGGCATCTTTATCTAACAACTTGCAAAGAGGATTCACAACCTTCGAGAAGTCCTTAATGAAACGCCGGTAGAACCCCGTATGCCCAAGAAAGCTACGGACTCCCTTCACCGAAGTTGGAGGAGGCAATTTGGAAATGACCTCAAACTTGGCCTTGTCAACTTCAATTCCATTCCTTGAGATTTTGTGGCCCAAAACTATCCCCTCTTCAACCATAAAATGACATTTTTCCCAGTTGAGCACTAGGTTGGTTTCTTCACAACGAGCAAGGACTTTATCAAGATTGTTCAAGCATTCATCAAAAAAGTCCCCAACCACGCTGAAATCATCCATGAATACTCTAGGAAGTCTTCAACCATATCCGTGAAAATTTCCATCATGCACCGCTGAAATGTAGCGGGCGCATTGCACAATCCAAAAGGCATCCTGGAAAAAGCAAATGTCCCATAGGGACAGGTGAAGGTTGTCTTTTCTTGGTCTTTCGGAGCATTTAGGATTTGGTTATAGCCTGAACACCCGTCCAAGAAGCAATAGAAAGCTCTACCCGCAAGTCTGTCAAGCATTTGGTCCAAGAAAGGCAAAGGGAAGTGATCCTTGCGAGTCACCTTGTTCAATTTGCCGTAATCCATGCATACCCGCCAACCTGTGACTGTCCTAGTTGGAATAAGTTCGTTCTTTTCATTTTGTACCACAGTCATGCCACCCTTTTTTGGAACACATTGGACCGGAGAAGTCCAAGCACTATCCGAGATTGGGTAGACGACCCCTGCATCAAGCCACTTGATTATTTCTTTCTTCACAACTTCTTGCATTGCTTCATTTAGCCTCCGTTGGTGTTCTATGGAAGGCTTGCTCCATCCTCGAGAATGATTTTGTGCATACAAAATGCGGGGCTTATTCCACGAATATCAGCAAGTGTCCATACTATGGCCTTCTTCCTCCTTTGTAACACTTTGAGAGTAGAGTCTACCTGCACTTTGGTTAGACAAGATGAAAGTATAACAGGCAAAGTACGAGAAGGACCAAGAAATTCATACCTGAGGTGTGGTGGAAGTGGCTTCAACTCCAATGTAGGTGGCTCTTCAATTGAAGTCTTTGTCAGAGGAGTTTTGCGATTCTCCAAATCCAAGGATAACTTTCGAGGACCATATGAATAAGAACCCATGCCTTGTAGAGCATTGGTACTCTCGATCAATCCATCCACCACATCATCATCATGATTCAATAAAGATGCCTCCACGTGATCTTCAACATTTATCATTGAGCTTGTTTCATCAATAATGACCTTGGTGACAAGGTCCATGAAAGAACATACTTCTGTGCTATTGGTTTTCTTCATTGACTTGCAAACGTGGAACACAACCTTTTCATCGCCCACCCGGAAGGTGAGCTCACCGGACTCCACGTCAACTAAAGCCTTCCCCGTTGCAAGAAAGGGCCTTCCCAAGATGATGGGAACTTCATAATTCACCTCAAAATCCAAGATAATAAAATTCGCGGGCAAAATGAACTTGTCAACCCGCACTAACACATCATCAATGATCCCTAGAGCCACTTCATTGATCGATCCGTCATTTTAAGAATCATGGAAGTAGCCCTAGGTTGAACAATCCCCAAAGTTTTGAAGATCGAATATGGAATCAAGTTTATGCTAGCTCCGAGGTCACACAATGCTTTGGCGAAATCTGCGCTACCAATTATGCATGGAATGGTGAATGCTCCGGGGTATTCAAGCTTGGGTGCCATTGAGTGCACTATTGCACTCACTTGGTGAGTCATCTTTATAGTTTCACACTCCATTGACCTTTTATTTGTGACGAAGTCACTCATGAACTTGGCATACCCGGGCATTTTCTCTAAAGCTTCAACCAAAGGGACATTCATGGATAAGATTTTCATCATGTCGATGAATTTCTTGAATTGGTTCTCATTCTTTTGCTTTGACAACCTTTGAGGATAAGGTGGAGGAGGCCTAGGCAATGGGGACTTTTCTTTTGACACAACCGGCTCGGGAATATCGATTACGTGTTCCCTAGACGGGTTCACGTCACTTTGAGTTTCGTCCTCATGATCATGAATATCAATCCTCACTTCACTAGTTGTTTGCTCCTCAACTACATGCTCAACCTCAATCGGAACCTCATCATTTTTCAAGTCATCATCATTACCAACAACTCTCTTTTGTTTAGAAGAACTAGCCTCACAACATCGTCCACTTCTAGTGATCACCGCCATGACGTGAACGGTATTGTTGTTGTTCCCACCCTTGGGGTTCACCACCAGATCACTTGGTAGTGCTCCCTTCGGGCGTGTATTCAAGGCTTGTGAGATTTGTCCCATTTGAACTTCAAGATTTAGAATGGAGGGGTTATGGGAGGCAAGTTGAGCATCCAAATCTGAATTGCGTTCCATCATTTGTTTGAACATTTGCTCAATTCTACCCATATCATTACTTGAGGAACCTTGACCTTGTGATTGATAGGGGGTGGATTGTTGGGTTGTCTGTACATCGGGGGCCTTTGAAAGCTCGATCCCCGGTTACCGTTTCCACCCCAATTATTGTTATTATTGTTCCCGCTCCAATTGTTGTTATTGTTGCCTCCCCATTGTTGATTGTTGTTCCCCCAATTGCTTGAATTGTTGTTATTGTTCCAATTGTGTTGCCTCCTTGATTGTTCCAATTTTGGTTGTTGCCTTGATTGTTCCCTTGCCCTTGATAATTGTTGGCATACATGACACCCTCATCTTGATCGTCATAAGAATCCTCTTGACTATACCCACTTGATCCTTGGTCACATTGAACATTGTTGTTTTGCATTGGATTTCCGCGAGGCCTTCTCTTGTTCACCAAAAGATTTACCCCCTCCATAACATTCACTTGCTTCGGCCCTTGTAATTGTTGAAGTTTCGCCTTAGCAAGTTGATTCATGGTGGTGGTAAGCTCGGCAATTGCTTGCCCATGTTCTTGAAGTTCTTTGTGAAGACCATTAACACCTGGATCACTCTGAGGCACATTTGCTCTACTTTTCCATGTTGACGATGTGTCAGCCATTTCATCTAAGACCTCACATGCCTCATTGTAGGGTAGCTTCATGAAGTTGCCTCCATCCAATTGATTGACCACACACTGATTGGTGGTATTTATGCCTCTGTAGAAGGTATGTTGTATCATGGCCTCAGTCATGTCATTGTTTGGACACTCCTTTACCATGGTCCTGTAGCGCTCCCAAATCTCGTGCAAAGGCTCATTTGGCTCTTTCTTGAAAACCAATATTTTATCTCTAAGCGCTGCCATGTGACTAGGAGAGAAGAATTTTGCAATGAAATTATCTGCTAGCTCATCCCATGTGGATATGGAATGGTTGGGAAGTCGCTCCAGCCAGTCTAATGCTTTCCCTCAGAGAGAGAAGGGAAATAGCCTAAGCCTTAATGCATCCTCTGAGACGTTTGTTTGCTTGCTCCCCAAGAAGGTATCAACAAACCCCTTTAAATGTTTGTAAGCATTCTGATGTGGAGCTCATGTGAAGTACCCACGCTGCTTCAAGAGTGTCAGCATCACATTTGTGATTTGGAAATTACCCGCTCGGATTCTAGGCGGGACAATAGCACTCGCGTACCCCTCGTTTGGAAGTACTTGAGGGGAAACTCTAGGAGGTGGAGGCAGGGGAGGGTCTGGAATATCCTCATTAACATTGGCATGTCGGTCCCGTCTTGGAGGTGGTACTTGATTTAGATCATCTTCTCAATTGTCAAACACCTCCTCCCCCGGAATAATATTACCCAAAGGATCCGCCATTAGTACCTGAATTGATTCAACACACACTTTAACAAAAGAAGGAAGGAAAAGCACACTACACCACTATTCACGTAGATAATCAACACCGTAAAAGCTCCCCGGCAACAGCGCCAAAAAGTGATCGGCTCCCGCCTATACCACTAAAGAGTAGCAAGTATGGGGGTCAATGCAGCTTTTACCCGAAGGTTCGGGATCGATTTCCACAGGGAGCTATATATGTTGAAGTTGAGTGTCTAAGTGATCTAGTACTGCGTTGTGTTCTCAATTGCACTTGTCATCAAATGGTTTGGTGATTAAACTACGGTTTAGTCTATTTGAAATTACGAACTAGCTGACTAATATCTTTTTGGATGTTTTCGAAATAGATAATGGGACTAGGGTTGTGACCTCCTCCTAGGTGAGTCCTTAACGGGTCTAAAATCTAGAATGATATTGTGAAATGGGGATTAAATGGCATAACCTCATGCTAAGGTACTTACCTACTACCTCTCGGTAATATGGGTAACTTTGCCCAAATTGGTTTTCTCAAGCACAATTGGGTGTTCCATGAACCGCACGAATTGGCTCAAATCGGGTTTAGCTATCTCTAGCATACACCATTTTATTAGGGCTATCAATCTCATGAGTTCACCCCAATATTTTGTTAGCCTAATTACCTAGACTTGGGTCATCTTTCTCAAGAGTAACCCTAGTCATTAAGGCTTGAATTAGTGTTTTCACCCACTAATTCTGAGATTTATGCACAAATCAAGCTAAATACCAAACACACATACACAAAATCACTCTAAAATTGGAAACCCATTAATTACTCACACTAGGGTTAGGTCATAACCCTAGCAAATGGGTCTAGCTACTTATAATAATGAAAGAAAACAAAGAAATAGATGAAGAATAACCCATAAGATTTAATTACAAACTAATAATTGAAGATTCAATGATAAACCAACTATAAAATTACTCAAACTAGTCTAATAAACCCATTCACGAGATCTCCTAAAAGTTAGAGTCCAAAAGATTACCTAAAATGAGAAAAGAAAGTATTTATACTAGGCTAAATTTTCTGGACAAAAATACCCATGCGGGGGTACCGCGGACCGCAAGAAATGGAGTGAGGCCGCGGTGAGGCTTTTTGGCTTCAAACTCTGCTCTCTGAACTTGGCCACCGCGGACCGCATAAAATGCACCGCGGCCGTAGTGGCTTCTACTGCGGTCCGCACAAAAAGGACCGCGGACTGCATTGGCATTAACCTCCAAATTCCCAACTCTATGAACCCCATCCTTGCGGACCGCACAAACTCGATTGCGTCTGCGGTGAGTCCACTGCGGTCCGCACAAAATGCTTTGCGGCCACAGTGCTTGAGTTTCCAAAATATGCACCTCACTGAATCTCCTCACTGCGGATCGCACTAAATGGAATGCGGCCGTAGTGGATCTGTTGCACTGTGCTTGGACTTGTTCTTGGTACTTGTGCATGTTTCACTCCTTTTTGAGATGGTTTTGACTAATTGTCACCTTTTTGACCAAACCCTGCAAACAAGTACTACATGTAAGCCTTTGGGAATATTTTGTATACATTTTTAATCAAAACTCAAGTAAGAAGGAGTGTAAAATGAACTATAATCCCTAGTTATCAGTGACCTTGTATGAGATCAGATTTGTGGACCTAGCCCATTATGCCGCTATCTTGATTCCCACAGATAGAAAGAGGGTGAAAAGGTTTATTGATGGTCTTACCTTCGGCATAAAGCTTCAGATGGACAAGGAGACAGGGGATGATATTTCTTTCCAGAGGGCCATAGAGATTTCTAGACGGATCGAGATGGTTCGTGGTCAGCAGAGGGGGCGGTATCTAAGAAGAGGCCTCGTCATTTCGGTGGCTTCAGTGGTGTCTCATTTGGAGGCAGAGGTTCTTTTGATAGAGGTCATGCATCCTCCCAAGAAGATTCAGTGAGCTCTTCAAATAGCCTGCGATGCTTTAGGCGATTGGTGTTCTCATATGTATCATCCTGAGAAGCCACCATTCGGTGCACCTTCAACTCCTATCAGTGCATCACCGCTACACAGTTACTACAGTGGTTATCCGGGTTGTCAAGGTTGGTCTCAGCTTCACCAGCCTCAACAAGGCACATGTCACATCAGGAGGTATTGCCCTAGACTCATGAATAGCAGACCTCAACAAGATTCTTGTGCTATTATGCCCGCACCGGTTGCTAGAACGCCTGCACATCCAGCTAGAGGCGGGGATCGGGCTGCTACAGGTGGAGGTCAGGCTATTAGAGGTGGAGGCCAACCAGCTAGAGGTTGCCCGAGAGACGGAGGTCAGAGTGGTGGGGCCTAGTCTCATTTTTATGCATTTCCAGCTAGACCTAAGGCAAAGTCTTCTGACGCCGTCATCACAGGTATTGTTCCAGTTTTCCATAGAGATACTTCTGTTCTATTTGATCCGGGCTCTAGTTATTCCTACATGTTATCCTATTTTTCTTCATATCTGATTATGCCTCGTGATTTTTTGAGTGCTCATGTATATGTGTCCATGCACGTGGGAGATTCTTTTATTGTATATCGTGTTTATCTATCGTGTGTGGTTTCTAGCGGGAACCTTGAGACTAGTGTAGATATCTTACTTCTTGATATGATGGATGATAAGTGGGGATTTTGACTACTTTTTAGAACCTTTTTGCTTTTGCTTTAGTCGGAAAGTATTAGTTTATGTTCCCAAAACTAATGAAAGTATGCAAATTGTAAGAATGTTGGAAGTTTGGTATCCCATGATGAAATCCAACTACCAAAGGAGTGTTCTGAATCACAAGTCAATAAAGAGCATCGAATCAAAGAAGTGCGGTCGCAGAGGGATTTCTGCGGCCACAGAAGAAAGTGCGGACCGCAGAATTCCATATGCGGCGGCAAGCCAAGTGAAAGAACCCAGTGGGACTTTGGTCAATGTGCGGACCGCACATGAAGTGTGCGGCTGCAGAACAAGGTTTTCACTTAAAAATGATTAAAAGTTCAGAGAGTGTGCAAAAGACTAAGACCTGAAGCCTTGCTGAAGTGCGGACCGCACAAGAATTGAGCGGCTGCAGAAGATGTTTCGCAGTAGCAATCCAGAAGTGTGCAGCTGTAGAATCCAAGCTCCTGCAAACTGAAGAAATCTGCGGACTGCACATGGAATTGTGTGGATGCATAACCTCCCGAGGGGAATTTTTGTCAGGAATATTGGGCCACTAAAAATAGAAGAGTTTCACTTTTTTAAGTCAAGTTTCGAAGTTTGAGCTGCTGTAGCCATTACATTTTTCCATTTTAGGAAGTTTGCGACTATTTTAGTATTTAAACATTACATTTTATCATTTTAATCTTAGATTATGTGTTTTAATTAGCATTTTAGTTCTTCTTTATTTTATTCAGTTCCCACTATGAATAGCTAGATTCTTACTAGGGTTTTGACCCAACCCTAGTGTATAAACCTTATGGGTACTTAATTTAATGCTTGTTTATGATTGGGTGTTAATTATTTAGCTTAGTTCATGCTTTAATTTTAGAATTAATGGTTGCAAATATTGATTCATACCTTTTTCTTAGTCTCTACTTGAGAAAGAGGGACCTAGTCTAGGATAACTTGGTTAACAAGAAATTAGACTAATTGAGAGTTTGATTAGCCTAATTAAAGGGCTCAAACTAGAGATAGTAAGATCCCGAATTGAGATCATATCAACTATTTTGTTTGATACCCATTTGGACTTGAGAAAGCCAAATTGCGCAAAATCACTATTTGGCCGAAAGGTATTGATTGGGTAAAGTAGAGTTGAGAGCTATGATACACCCCAATCAATAAAATAACTATTAACGTATTTAACCCTTTAGGCGAACATCTAGGTTATGGTCGCATCCCTAGGCTTTTTAACTATTTAGAAAAAAGACCAAAAACAATCACTCACTTCTATATTCTTACTAGTTTCTGAACATGCGCATTGCACGTGTGTTCCATATCGATTAATACAGACCTGATAGAACAATATAAATACAATTAAAATATCATGCTACCCTATCAATACAACTCCTAACATAGTAAGCAGTTAGAAGAAAATAAACTTATCTAATAGGCTAAAAATAAAAAATAAAAAATAAACAGATTTACATGTCGCTTGCAAGTGTTGCTAAGTGAAATATGGAAATTAAAAAGCAAATATTTTGTGAGAAAAGAGAATTTCCAACAGAAACATGAGAAATAGGATAGTGTGATGAAGTAATTAGACACCTTGTTATGCACTATTATAATATAAGGTGTAATAAGAATATGAAAATGATATCCAATAATATATTACCACAGAAGCTAATAGGAACATAACAATCAAATGCAATGATTCATAAGGAGGACAAAAGGGAAGAAGAAACCAATTGAAGCATATGCTTGCAACCTGCAAAAAAAAAAGAATAAAATACAAGTAAAAGCTCAACAACTAATAACAAAAAGAAAAGAAAAAAAAAAGGAAAAAAAGAAAAAAAAAATTATACCATGCCACGACTTACTTATGTGAACTAAATTTCCCAAATTTATGATTTTGAAACTCCATTTTAGAAGGTGGGGTCAGGTCTCAAATTTTATCATCCACTACAGCTTGTCCAATACTATTTACCATCCCAATATAGTTTGTAAGATTATCATGATCTTTCATTTATGAATCTTGGACCATAAAAAGTTTTAAAAACGAAAGTCTTTTCATGTTCCTCTAATTTTGTAATTTTTAAACACTTCTGGAATTTTTAAAATAAGCTAAATTATAAATTAACAAGAAAAAAATAATAATTTTTGTATTAGGGATAAAGTGGCCACTCAACTTTTAAAAGATATTTTCGTAAATAAACTTTTAACTTAAAGGTGTTCTCACTTTTAATATAGTATGATAATCAGTCGGAATAACATCTTTAGACTTTAGGAGTTACAAACATCCATCGTAGTACTATTTATAGATTTCATAATATTTTGGTTTTTATGAGAAAACTGATATAACTAAATGAAGTGATCTAAACTTATACACTTTTTAAAATGATAGAAAGGATTACAAAGGATAGGGTTGAAGATAAAGGAGCAAAAGTTAAAGCTAAGACGTGAAAAATTTAATTAACGTGTAGTTATACTTTATCATTTAATAGAATTCCCAGTTAATCACATGCATGTACCTATTAAGTATTTAATATGAGGTTACTTTTAGGTCAAAGGGCTTCTATGTTTGTATTTATTTCAATAATTTTTTTTTAATTAAGATTGTTAGAATGTGAATTGACGTTTTTAGACAAAAATTATTTAAAGGTTACAATGTTGGAGGGTATTATAGTCACTAAGTTTTATAAGGTTATTTTAGTCTTTCAATTTCTAGTTTGAGTCTTCATTCTTATAATATAGTATGATCTTAGCTTACAATTGTTACAGTAAAAGTAGAATTTGAAATCAAAACCATTTATGGAAGTGCAAATTTAGTTAATCCATTCGCTCTCGTCAAGTGTATACTCCTAAAACCCATTGTAACTCCCTATGAAAATCGACCCTGACTCTTGTTGGGTACTATTCTTCCAATGACTGTTTTCACTCACTATTGTGTGCGAATTGGATGTGGATCAATTTTGGCGTCGTTGCCATGGAGTTAAACCAATGTTAGATATATATTTGGGTTTGTTTTGGAATATCTTCTTTTCATTCCGTATTACTAACTTGTGTGATAAATCTTAGGTACAACCATGGCGAACAATGAGCTCAATTTTGTGGACACTTGTTGGGGCAGTAAGCAAACAAATGTCTCCGAGGATGCATTGAGGCTAAGGCTTTTTCCCTTCTCCCTATGGTGGAAATCTTTAGATAGGTTGGAACGATTGCCGAACCATTCAATTCATACTTGGGATGAGTTGGCGGAAAAGTTCATCGCTAAGTTCTTCTCTCCCGTACATATGGCCACGCTTCAAGATGAGTTTTTGGCATTCAAGCAAGAGCCGAATGAACCGCTACACGAGATATGGGAACGCTATAGAATTATGGTCAAGGAATGTCCCAACAACGATATGACGGAAAACATGATTCAACAAACCTTATATCATGGGATTTGTCGCGCCCCTTTTTCTCGCGAAATCGGGTTTCGACACGTGACAACTCTTTTAAGGAGGTTAAAATAGAAGAGTCGTCACCTAACGATTTTGAGGTGCGATAGGGCACCTATTTGCAAGTAACTCTAGTTTAACTAATTTGTGTCACCAAAGATCGGGTAAGGGCTCAAATTACCTTGAAGAGAAGGTGTTAGGCACTCTTCGAGGTCCACAACTGTGGGTCCTAGCCGAACTCGAATTATATGAATTAGTCAGATAAACAAAGAGAGGAAACAAGAAGTTTGGGAAGTTTATTATCAAAGTCTTTGGAATAAATACAAACACTTGATTCAAAGACAAGATGGGGGGTCCTAAATTTTTTAGCCTAAAGGATCACCCCGGACAACATAAATAATACTTCGTAACTCCCTCGAGATGGGGTGTTACTCGTATTATTCAACGGGAACATACTATCATCTCCTGCTACCCAATTACTATCTTTAAGTTTTTACCTAAAGCGCACTAATTGATTCTAAATCGTGCCTTATGCGTGCACTACCCGTCCCATGCCTATAGCCTAGGAGGCTTTGGACCCACTATTTGGACGGTTCTAGAATTTACTCGGGTTGCTCAAAATGATAAATCTAAGAGACATTCAAAACATGCAGGACTACACATAAGGGCAATAAATGGCTCAAGTTAGCCTCCACATGTAGGCAAAAAATGTACGCAAACAGGTTCATAATGAGGCAGTAGACGAATTTCAAGATTGAGGCTAAATATAGTCCTTAAATCTTATGTCTTCTATGTGATTCTGAATTTTAAACGCACAAGTAGTGTTGCTTTTCATATCGTAAGTATTACAAATCCTATATGCAGGATCTCTAAGTTGTTTGCGCAATAAGGCATTGAAATAGTTGATAGTTCAGAATTGCCAGCATTTGATTTTATCAGCATACTTTCTAGGCGAGCAACAGGACCCTATAGGAAGAATTTCTAAGAATTGGCAATTGAAACTGATTCTATATCCTTTCATTCCTATAGGCATGCTTTCTAGGCGAGCAATACGATAGGAATAACAACAATAGTAGCTAATTCGATTATAGTCCTATAGGCATGATATCTACGCGAATATTATGAAGAGCAGGTATTTATTACTCAACGTGCTCCTATAGGCATGATATCTAACATAAACCAATTTGAACAAATATATACTATGTTGTAGTATAATTGTCACGACCCGATTTCGGAGTCGTGATGACGCCTGTCGTGAAACCAGGCTAGCCACCTATTGTAACTAATCCTGAACCATTTATTAAGGAAATTACCATTTCTCAACTGTCTGAAGTTAAATATGATATAGATCTGTATTTAAAATAAACTTATGAAACCAAATGCCCAAAATCTACAACTCCCGGATCCGGTGTCACACAGTCATGAGCAGCTAATACGTAATACAACCCGAAAAAAATGACCAACATAATCTGAAAGTAAATACGACAGGTAGAAGAGAAAGAGATGACGAGATCACGATCACCAGCTTCTACCTCGTCAACTCTGATGAAACTGCTGCTACTCACTAACCAACGTTGAATCTTGATGTACCTGGATCTGCACACAAGGTGCATGGGGTAACGTGAGTACACCAACTCAGTAGTAACGAAACCAAACTACGGGCTGAGAGGTAGTGACGGACTAAACCTCCGATAATTTTGAACAATAGTATATAACTTGGACATGACAGTAATATATCAGAAAATAAACAAGATGCATCAATATATGTCTGTAGCCCTGCATACACGTATGAATTCATATAGAATCAAGAATGATGTGTACTCAGTAATCAACTCCCATAAGGTGGTCCACTCAATACTAGAATCTGGCCTTCCGGCTCAGGGAAAATTCATCCCGGATATTACATAAACACAAGTGACACAATCACCTAGTACTTAGGAAAAAGGTCGATCCAGCCCCACGTAGAAGATCCATCTCCGGAACATAAGCCCCACGGAGAAGGTCCATCTCTGGAACATATCACCCGGACAAGATCCATGTCCAGGGAAGATCCATCCCTCAATATTTGTGCGCTCACTGGGGGTGTAAAGACTTCGGAGGGGCTCCTATAAGCCCAAGCGCTATATCAAGCCAACAAAGGCATGATTCCAGGGCCGCTGCAGTGTGCAGTGTGACCTCATAACTGTCTCAAACCCAGGCTCCAAGCCTCACTCAGTCATTACCTTCCAGTCTCACTCACCATGCTCTAACATATGAAAAATCAGCCCAAACCAATGATAATATAGAATAAGCTAGCAATTTACGAGACTGAGGCATGAAAAAAATAATCATAAACAGAGACAACCATAATCGACCGTTCTGGTCGGAACATATCGGCGTGAAGCCTTAACATTTTATACTTAGCATGATTTCTATTGCGTTCAAGGTAAATGCAACCTTCACAGTACCAATATCAACCTGAGGTAACCATTAGACAGTGTCGTGGGATGATCTAGGCTACAAATATTCGGTGTACTCCCACATGCGCGTCACTTGGAAAGTTTGTCACCTTAATTAATATCAAATATCAGGTAGTTTGGGGTTTCGAACCCCCAGTTCCAAGTTTGGAAGCGTTACTTACCTCAAAACCGGCTAATATACTACTCCGCAGTGCCCTTGCCTTTAAACTCGGCCTCCGAGTGCTCCAAATCTACCAACAATCATATGAATATCATCATAATATGCTAAGGAACTAATCCCAATCGAAATTTATCAAGAATACTCAAAAATCCCGAAATTGGTCAAACCCGACCCCCGGACCCATGTCTCGGAACTCGATAAAATTTACACCACAAGAATCTTCATCCTCCCACGAGTTTATACATACCAAGAACACTGAACTCGGAGTCTAAATGACCCCTCAAATCCCCATTTTAATGCCTCTTAATTCCAAGCCCTAATTACCCAATTTGCACTAATTTTCCCCAAATTTTCCACCATAAATCTGACCTTTAATCGCATATAAACGAGTTTAGAGTCCAAGAACCCTACCTTACTGAAGAACTATTGAATCCCCTCTTCAAAATCCCTTTAAAAGCTTCAAACCCGGATGAAATATTGAGAAAGATGGCTAAAATTTGCGAAGGCACGCTTTTATACCTTCTGCCCTGTGGTTCCACACCTGCGACCACTTACTCGCACCTGCGGATCCCAGGTGCGCACCTGCGAAAAATCCCAAGGACCTCAACTTCCGCACCTGCGATCGACCTCCCGCACATGCGGCCTCGCAGGTGCGACAATTACCTCGCACCTGCGGACTCTTCTCACTCAGCCAAACTTCCGCACCTGCGAAGCCATGTCCGCTCCTGCGGGACCGCACCTGCGGCTCCCTTTCCGCAGGTGCGAAAACACTAGTAGTAGCAGCATCAGCAATAGCAAAAACCATTCCAACTCCCCGTTAACCACCCAAAACCATCCCGATCCCCTCGGGACCCCAACCAACATACCAACGCACCACGTAGGATCATTCAAACTTAGTCGAGCCTTCGAAACACTAAACACAACATCAAAACCCCCAAAACACATCGAATTCAAGCCTATGAACTTTGAATTTTCTAAATTCCACCAACGATGCCGAAACTACCCAAAACAACTTCGATTGACCTGAAATTTTGCAGACATATCCAAAATGACATTACGAACTTGCTCCAACTGTCGAAATTCCATTCCGACCCCGATAGCCTATTTTTCACTATCGATCGAAAAATGCCAAAAACTAACTTTCGCCAATTCAATCTTAATTCTACACCGGACATCACAAAAATATTCCGAACACACTTCTAAGTCCCAACTCACCTAACAAAGCTATCCGAGCCATAAAATCCGCATTCCAAGGTCGTTTCCCAATAAGTCAACTCTCGGTTGACTTGTCCAAATCTAAGGCTACTTTTAGAGACTAAGTGTCTTCATTTCTCCTATACCACTCCGAACACGGACTAATCAACTCTAAAACATCATGAACAGTCTAACCAAGCCACAATCAGGCAAAAATAGTAAAAATAATTCATGTTCTATGTAACGACCGATCGGGTCGTTACAATAATAGGCAATTAATAATGTGTGGGAAATGAACATGTGAGCAGGTGACATATTTATGTCCTATAGGTATGTTATATAACAAACACATGGAAATAGAGCATGTTGAGCCAAATTAAACACTCAGATCCTATAGGAAGGATTTCTACCCTTTCATATGGACATTAGAATATACCCGTTTTCCCAATTTCACTAATACCACAATTGTTATTACAGAATTATTATAGGCCCAATAATGAATAAAATTACAAAGGGATACAAATAACTGTAGTGGGCCTACGACAGGACCAAATGTACCCAGTTATTCATGCCTTCAATTTTGTCTCCACACAGATCTCAACATCGCCCAAGAACCATAACAGAAGTCGCACCACAACCAATAGCCATAGTTTGGTCAGAGGATCCAGGAAAAGCAATTCATTTGCACATTCACTAGGTAGAAAGAGGGGCAGTATTGAGTAATCAGGAAAAATGGCCAAAGAACCTTAGGCCTTAGTGTATCAGAGTTCACAAAGGCCTCGAAGTGGACCCCGAGCAGTGCTCACACTAGGGAGGTTAATAGAGAAGTTTTAGGGGATCTTGGATTTCAGCCGGCCAAGGACTATAGGCTCAGAATAGGGAAGCAACCAATGAAAATAGTTATAGAGTAACAGGGTTTGGAAGAGTGCATTTGCTTTTTTTTTATTTAGAAACAAACATTACAAAGTGATCACATAATGAACATATCAACAAGGAGGGTGCATGAAATCAAGAAACAAGTTAGTGCTGCAAGTTTTCACTTAACACATTAGGGCATGTTACCTTTGTTACACGTTAATAAACAAGGAAACATCAAGCCAGCAAGACAATCATCATTGAATCAACATGTTCGAGCCTAAAGTATCAAATTATGCTGAACTCAAGATTAACAGTGTAAATTATACTAATGAATCAAACAGAATCAGATATTATAGAGAGCACAAGTCAAGAAAGACTAATCTAAAAGATAACCAGTTGTTAGGAGTACAAAATTAGGTAGGGAAAACACATACTAAGTGGCAAACATAGTGTTGATACCCAATTTTTCTCATATTTTTTAAATATACATATATATTTTCAAAATAGTAATATGCATAGTCATGTGATTTACAAACATATACAAGCATTTTTCCTAATTTTTTATAATTTTTAAATCAACTTCTTCCCATATTTTTATTAAATAAATAATAATTAATTTCATCACAAATTATTTTAAATTTCTCATGTAGGAATATTTATTTAATATATAGAACTCATAAAAATACAAAAATATAAAGAAACTATTAGGATATTATACATAACATAATATATTATATATAAAACACAAATTGTTAATTATTAAAACTCTTAGTAGGTTTTTTATAAAAACAATAAAAGACTTATCGTTTTATACTTTTGATGAATTAAAAATTATAATTTAGGAAACAATTCAAATCATTTAAATTTTTAGTAACATATAAAATGAGAAACCTAATCAATATTATAGTAGAAAAGAATTTAAGAAAAGAGAAGGATAAAGATAATTTATAATATTTACATTTTTATTAAATAAATAAATATAATATAAATAAATAACAATCAATAAAATTATTGATAAATTTAGAAAATTGAAGAATTTTAATTAGTATAACATAAGTATAAAAAAGATATGTCCATAATAAAAAAAATCAGTAAAAATATAAAATGAGACAACTAATCATATATTATATTAGAAAAGAATGTACGGAAAAAGATGGATAAAAATAATTTTATAATATTTATATTTTAACTAATTAATTAATTAATTAAATATAATTAAATAATACTCAATAAAATTAGAAAATTGAAGAATTGTAACATTATAACACAAGTATAAAAACATTATTTCCAAAATAAGAAAATATATGCTTATGTTCTATTAAAACAGAAGTGATATGAAATTATTAATCCAATTGACAAGTTAATAACAAGTCACATTAGTAAATGTATAGTACTAAGTACTTGCTAATTTAATAAAAAATAAAAAAGGAATAAACAATTTATTTGATTACTATAGTGCTTTATATCCTTTGATTTTGTATAGACTTTATTATATTTATGTACATTATATTAAATAATAATTAATATTTATTAAAATAATATGATATATTAGATTATATTTTATAAGATTAATATTTTGTCAAATATCCGCGCATTGCACGGGTTCTAAAACTAGTTAATGTATAATAATAGAAATCTACTTATAATTACATGATCTAATTGTATATTTCACATTTTTCGTACTTAACTTAGAAGTAGTTGTTTTACCAAAAGCATGTTAATCCCTTTATAAATGCGTTGGTGAAGGAGATGAAGGATTAATCCTAGTTAATCTTAATCGTTGTTAGATCTGTGAATCAGATGATGAATAGAATGAATCTAGACGCCACAATAGTAAATGCAAGACAAAGATGCAAATGATGATTGATAATGAATACACGAGTGAGTGTGCGTATCAAATGCATGCAATGACAATAAATGTAATAATAAAGGATATCTCGCCCGAAATATTAAATGGCTAGAGTCAATCAGCTCTTTGTCAGCAACGTTGATGATAGAAAACGTGGGTGGAATACTAGATTCTTGGATCTTGTATATGAAAAGGTTTCTTCGAACTCGAGAATCAATAGAAAAGACAAGTTTTGTATATTCCTCAATAGTCAATGTTACCAAGTGTTCTTTCAGAAGATTTCAGATCTCCTTTTTATCTTTTTCTTTTCCTATATATAGGGAACATTCTTTTGAAACCCTAGCAAAGTACAAATGAGAGAATATCCTAACTTCCTGACCTAGACCTATTCTACCGCTACCGTCCATTATTCTGTTCGACCTAACGTCAACCTTTCTTGAGAGAGGCTCTTCATCACTAAACATTGGCCGTCTTAAACTTCGACCTCGACCAACGAAGCCATTATATTTGATCCAAATTTTGACCAATACAGTTAGTCCCTCCGCTTATTAAGGTCGTGGCCCCCTCTTCCTTGATGAGCGGATTACACCGTGCCCGTTATGAGAGAAATTTGGTCGTCACGGTTGGATTGATTGAAACCAGGTTATTAATTTTCGGCAAGGCTGCGATTGGCGTAGGTGACGGCAGGTGCTCTCATCATCACGCGCGTCATCACTACGCGTCTTCCCGATGCAGGTTCTGCATTGTGGTGCTTTGATTCTGGTGCCATTGACGGCTTTTTGGCCTCGATTTTGATGCCACTCAACCCTATAATAGGGAAGGGATTTCTCATTTGAAATTTTTACCATTTCTCTCATCTTAGGCACTCATTCTTGATGTGTTCTTCTTCTCCGTTCTTGTGATCTTTTCACTTCCAGTTTCTAGTTCCCCTCTCATTCACTAACCCCATTATCTCATCTTGTTGCTCATATATCATATTGACGTCTCCACTTAGTCATGATGATGTTTCCGATGCCACCCCTTTGTCAGTGGACATTCTCCCTACTGACGAGGAAACTTCGGTTGAAGGAGATGACAACTTTCCCACCGTCGAAGAGGTGGTGCCTAAAAACCCTATGATTAGGAATGATTTTCATAAAGGGACTGCTTCTGCTCCTGCACCTGAGCTTTCAGAGTCGGGGTAGGTCGAATTGGATGATATGCGGGCTAAATACCGCATCCCTCCTTATGTCGAGACTATCCCTGCAGGGGGTAGTACTGTTCAGGTCCACCGGACCGGGTTCGGCGCCTTTTACGCCTACCCATTCACGATCGGCTACACTCTACCTCTTCCTCGGTTAACCAAAGAATGTTGTCGCTTCTATGACGTTTGCCCGACACAACTTTCTCCTTACCTATATAAGGTCTTTCTGATGCTGGCTAAATATGCGGAACTGGTCGGTTGTGAGGTCGACCTTCACCACTTACTGCACCTGTTCTCGCCTACCTACTTCAGAGGCACTCTGATACATTTACGAAATCGTGGGACGAAGGGATTAGTGACAGGGATGGACGTTAAGGCGAGTCGACCGTTCTGGCATAAATACTTCTTCGTCAGAAATGAGCATTTGGTGGTAGACCTGACTAGGTTTCCTAATAAGTGGAATTACAGTCGTAAGTATCCTCTCGTGCCCTCCGGCATTCACTCTTTGTTACTTTCTTTTCTTTTCGGCCTCTAATACGTTCCCCGTCTTTTTGTTTTCAACTGTGAAGCGCTATCCTTCCCTTGTCTTGGACATAGAAGGTTGGGTGGCTAGTGTGTTGCCTCATATTGTGGGGATTCTAGATTTGGATTTTATGGTAGGAGACTAGGTGTTCCTTCGAGTGTCACCTATGAAGGGCGTGATGAGATTTGAAAAGAAGGGCAAGTTGAGCCCTAGGTATATTGGTCCATTTGAGATTTTGGACAAGGTAGGAGAGGTGGCCTACAGACTTGCCTTGCCACCGCATTTATCAGCCGTACACCCAGTGTTTCACGTATCCATGCTCCGGAGGTATATTGCAGATCCATCTCATGTTCTTGACTTCAGCGATGTCCAGTTGGACAAGGATATGACTTATGAAGAGGAGCCGGTAGCTATATTAGACAGGCAGGTTCGCCAGTTGAGGTCGAAGAGTTATCCTTCGGTCCGTGTTCAGTGGAGAGGTCAGCCTATCGAGGCAGCTACCTGGGAGTCCGAGTCCGATATGAGGAGTCGTTATCTCCATCTTTTCTCAGACCCAAGTACTTTTCTATGTCCGTTCGAGGACGAACGTTTGTTTTAGAGGTGGAGATTGTGATGACCCAAAAGGTCATCCTAAGTAATTCTAGCTAAAACTGTGTTCCGAGGCCCCGAAAGCCTCCGTTAATCTCACCTCGATATGTGTGCGCAGCCCGGGCGTGTAGCCGAGATGTCCTTATGTTGGAATTTAATGAAAATGGAATTTGTTCTGATAATTAAATGATTACACTTGACTTTGGTCAACATTTTGGTAAACGGATTCGGACCCGTGATTTGACGGTCCCGGAGGGTCCGTAGGAAATTATGGAACTTGGGCGTGTGCCCGGAATCGAATTTTGAGGTCCCAAGCCCGAGAAATGAATTTTTAAAAGAAATTGTTTTCTGGAAATAATAAAGGATTTTGAAAATGAATAATTATGTGAAAGCCGTGTTACCGGGCCCGTATTATGGTTCCGGAGCCCGGAGCAGGTTTATTATATGTTAGGGGAGTTATCTGTGAAATTTGGTGTAAAACGGACTTGAAATAACGTGTTTCGGATCAAAATTGGTAAAATTAAGCTTTATGAAGTTTTAATAAATTTCTATGAGTTTTGAGGTTTAAATCGTTGAGTTTGATGATATTTTGGTGATCTAAAAGCTTGAATAAGTCCGTAGGATGTTTTGGGAGTTGTGTGTGTTGTTGGTTTTGTGACCCGAGGGCTCGTGTGAGTTTCGGGTAGCTAGCGGGGTGAGAAAATTTAGGAAATCACTGTTGATGCACCATCTTCTGGTGTGTCCGCACCTGCGAGCCTAGAGCCGCAGGTGCGAGACCGCAGGCACGACACCAAGCCCGCAGGTGCGGTTCCCCTCGCAGGCGCGACCCAGGCGCCGCATGTGCGGCTTCGCAGGGGCGTTAAATTTTCCGCAGGTGCGGCCCCTTCTGGGCCTGACCCATTCCCGCAGGTGCGACCATTTTTCCGCACCTGCGATACCGCAGGTGCGAGATCCGCCCATTGATTTTTTCTCTTAAGTCCAAAACAGTAGACATTACAGGATTTTCCCAACTTTTCACTCCTTCCTTCTTCTCCACAGCCTCTTAGCCATTTTTGACGAGCTTCATCACCACACCCTCCAAGGTAATCAATTCTAATTCCATTTTTCTTCCATTTAACATCATCTATCACTAGAATCTAGGCCTAAATTCTTAAAATCAAAGTAGAAATTAGGGGTTTTGGGTAGAGTTAAGGCTTATGGGATTTTGGGTGTTTCAACCTCAATTTGGGGTCGGATCTTAAAACAAATTATATATTCTAACTCGTTGGGTTATGGGTGATCGGGTTTTGGTCCGACCCTCGCATTTGGACCAAGCGGGCCTGGGGTCGAATTTTGGTAGTTTTGGAAGAATGCTAGAAATTGAATATCTAGGCTATGGGATTGTATTATTGAGTCTTTATTGATATTATTGAATTAATTATGCCTAGATATCGTTGTTTCGGAGTCGGATTATAAAGGAAAGACGGTCTTAGAGGGTTGATTGCTATACTTTGGACCGAGGTAAGTGTCTTGCCTAACTTTGGTGAGGGAATAGGTATTATTGGCTATGTGCTAAGTGATCATCATGTTCATTGCATAGGTGAGGTGACGAGTACCTATGCAATGTGTGTCAAGCATGCCCGTGAGTCTATTTTGATAGAAATTGCAGTATTTCTTCCATGTTTAGCATATTATGAGATTGTCTTTACTTGGTAATTTATTCTGGATTGAAAGTACTGGCTGTTGAGTTTGAGAAGTGTTGATGCGAATGATAATCCAAGTGTAGAGTATGAGATTGAGGCGATTGGTTATAGCTGAGACCCTTGCCGGGCATTTGTTGAGTTATTAAATTGATCCCCTTGCCGGGTGTTTTGAACTTCTAATTTCCACTATGCTATACTTCTTGCCCTTTTATCTGTTATTGTTTGGTGAGGAAGAATGTAAAAGCACGAAGGGTGATTCCGTGCCATGATATTTGATTACATTGCATAGTGAGGAAGAGTGTAAAGCACGATGGGTGATGCCGTGCCATGATTCATATTGATTATAAGCACGAAGGTAAATGCCGTGCCATGACTTTATTGATTATAAGAACGAAGGTTAATGTCGTGCCATGATACATTGTACATTGCATTTTGAAGAAGATTGTAAAGCACGAAGGGTGATGTCGTGCCATGATATTTGATTACATTGCATTGTGAGGAATAGAGTAAAAGCACAAAGGGTGATGCCGTGCCATTGGTTACATTTCTGGTACTTGTACTTGTTTCGTTGACCATTGTGTTAGATTGCCTCCCTTGTTTACTTCTATCTGTCAATTTGACTGCTTCATTTCACTTGTTTCCCTTTACTACTCCCGTATCCCTTACTTGTCTGCTTATCTCCTGCCTTGTATTATCCCTGTTACCTGCTGTAGAATAGGATTAGTTATCGTTATTGTCAAGTCTAGCCTCGTCACTACTTCGGCCGAGGTTAGGCTCGACACTTACTCAGTACATGGGGTCAGTTGTACTGATGCTACACTGCACTTCTTAACGTTGTGCAGATCCCGCATCCGGACCCAGTGGACCGCATTGAGGGAGTCACCTTCAGTCCACCCAGAGCTTCAAGGTATACCCGCTGGCGTTCGTGGGCCTTGGTGTCTCTCCTGCATTTGGATTCCTCATTGTCTTACTTTTTCTCCTAGTTCCAAGACAATTATATATTTCCTTTCAGACTCTGTATTTAGCACTCAGTTTAGATAGTTCGTGAGGTTGTGACACCCCGATTTTGGGATTTTTGCGATGTTATTGTCTTTACCCTTTCATTATGCGTTTTTGAAGTATTACTATATTTCTGCTGTAAAACTTTTGAGGTAATTTTGGATGTTTCAGTAAAGGATGAAAGTAAATGAATTTGAGATATTCTAGTAAAGGTTTGAATGTTAATGGCTTTAATAACGTTACGTTGTTTTATCGAGGTCAAAATGTTGTGTACGTTGGCTTGTCTAGCGGGTTCAACGTTAGACGCAGTCACGGTCTGAAAGGTGGGATTTCGGGTCGTGACAAGTTGGTATCAGAGCCCTAGGTTGTTAGGTCTCACAACTCACGGACAACCTTGGTAGAGTCAGAGGGATCGGTGCGGAGACGTCTGTATTTATCCCCCAGAGGCTGCTAAGTTAGGATACTCCTC
>ML247150.1:0-14710 GCA_005239495.1 Nicotiana undulata
TTGTTACTTATCACACGAGGGGACATGCCGTGTTGATCACTGATTATTATATACGCACAAGGGACATTCTGTACCGAGTGATTGTGAGGTTATGAACGAGGGGACATTCCGTGCCGAGTGTTATTATATACGCATGAGGGGACATTCCGTGCCGAGTGTTATTATATACGCACGAGGGGACATTCGGTGCTGAGTGATTGTGAGGTTATGCACGAGGGGACATTCTGTGCCGAGTGTTATTATATATACGCACGAGGGGACATTCTGTGCCGAGTGTTATTATATACACACGAGGGGACATTCTGTGCCGAGAGATTGTGAGGTTATGCACGAGGGGACATGTTGTGCCTTATGCTGTTCATTATCTGTTTGAGAAGTTAAATTCTTGCCTTTATCTTTACATTTCAGTTATTACCCTGCTCTACCGTGCTAGCATTTTGCTGCCCCTTTTACCCCCAGCATATTCTCCCCGTATCTGTCTTACTTGCTTATTTCCGTCGACATTTTTCCTGTTATTATATAGAATTGCACAGGTACATATATTGTTGTCGGTCCTAGCCTCGTCACTACTTCGCCGAGGTTAGGCTCGGCACTTACTCAGTACATGGGGTNTCCGCAAACGTCCGTGGGCCTTGGCGTCACCTTCTACTCTTCATTTTCAGCTCTGTCTTACTTTATATTTCAAAGACAGTCCTGTGTACTTATTGTCAGACCTTTGTTTTAGTAATCTCTTAGACAGTTCGTGAGTATGTGCCACCAGTTCTGGGATTTGTATATGGGTTTTATTTCGAAATTGCTATGTTATATTTTGGTTATTTGTTAACCTTCACAATGTGGGCCATCGGTGCCTTAGTTATCTTGTTCGCTTTAGTTGTCAATGAGTTTTATTTAGTTCAAACGTTGGCTTGTCTAGCGGGTTCAACGTTAGACGCAGTCATGGCCCGAAGGTGGGATTTTAGGTCATGACATTTTATGAAAACCTTTCCATCATTTCAAAATTTTAGTCGCTAAGCATGGAAATGTATCAAAAGAAAATGCATTTAAATTTGCATAGCACAAGAAATAAACCTTAATTAATTACATATCCAAAAGAATGGTCTAACAATGTGTGTCAGGAACTAGTGTCACAAGTTTACAGGCATTTAGTAGAAAGAATCAAAAGATATGTCTATCCTACTGTCTGAGAGGATATAGATAGAATGACAAAAGGGACGACTCCAAAGTGTTGCTGAACGGCATCAAGGGAAGCAGCTCACCGTGAAGCCTCTATCAACGAAAATTAAGAACGGGCTTCGGACTGATAACCAGATGCACCTGCCTCAGGACCTGTACAATTAAGTACAGAAGCGTAGCATGAGTACATAAACATTATGTACCCAGTAAGTATCCAGTCTAATCTCGAAGAAGTAGTGACGAGAGGTCGACTTGACACTTACTAGGGCCAAAACAATATATTTAAATGTAAGGCTAAGCATGAATAGAAAGTATGAATAAATAACAAAGACAAGAATGCCAAGTCTTCCCACAAGTATATTTATATGTCAAACTCCTATCATACATGTTACTAATTTGTTTTCGAGGACATTTAACAGTTTAACAATCACAAAAATGTATCAAGCAAGTAGAATGCGCATAGTGTGCAGAGGACGCACGGCCCGATCCAACAAAATAATAAATGTGCACTGTCGAAGGGTCGAACGACGCGAACCTTAGATGCATCTATTAACCTGCCGAGGCGAACGGCTCGCTCCTATGAGAGTAGTGGAAGAAATCACCCCGCTCGCGGAATCTAATTGCGAAGCGGTTTCACATAAGCATAACACATCTCCTTAATCCATTTCTTTTCAAATTAAAGATTTACTTGAAACCTTTAAGTTCTTAAGTTATCGATATAAACTTCTGTTCAAAGGAATTAACACATGTAATTTAATCAAAAACGTCAAAAGGCATGGTGTAAACCTAACCACTCGGACATAACAAGAATAGTCACTACGCACGGGCTCTCGTCACTTAGTACGTACATAGTCCCCCACAAGTTATTTACAAAATCAATTATTTCATCTAGGGGAAAGTTCCCTCTCACGAGGTTAGAAATGAGACTTACCTCGTTTGAAGCCTACTTCCCGATTCAAGAATGCGCCCGAATCTCCAAATTTGTCGCCCAACAACTCGTAACTAACCAAACATTACATGAATTAATCAATCTATGTTCGAAGTTCACAATTTCCTATTTAGATGGTTACCCAACCTAGTTTTTGCAAGATTCCTAAAATTCACCCTGGGCCCACATGCTCGGATTCTGGAAATTTTCAAGGATACCCATAACCTAAGGATCAATAATCTATGATTTTTACTAGATTCCATAACAAATTTCGTGGTCAAAATCCTATTTTATCAAAACCCTAGGTTTTGCTCTAAATTCATGATTTTCACTAATTTTTGTGTGTTAATCTACCCATAAACTAAGTAATAAACTCACATTAAGTAGGAAATACATTACCTCAAGATGCTAAGTCGAAATTCCCTCCTTGGAAGCTCCCAAATCGCCCAAGAAATGAATTAAGTGTGTTAAAAATGATACACTCCCGTATTAAATGAAGGCACTGCCTTCAGCAATTCCGCACATGCGGTTAGTGGACCGCATCTGCAGTCTTGCTTATGCGAGTGAAGGGCCGCATCTGCGGAAATGGGCCGGACTAGCTTGGGCCGCATCTGCGGTCTGGGCCGCTTCTGCGGTTTCACTTCTACGGAAGTGAGGACCGCATCTACGGATCCTGGGCACACACACCCTTTCCACATCTGCGGGGCTACGACTGCATTTGCGGTCTCGCACCTGCGGCTGGCCAATTGCAGGTGCGGTCGCACCAGATCTGGTGCACCAGCAGCTCTTTTAGAGCTTGGACTTGCCACGCTCGATGTTCGAATGGCATCCATCCCCCCTCCCTCCCCCCTCACCCCCCTCCCGAGGCCCCGTCCAACTCTACCAACAAGTTCTAAATCATAATACGGACTCGCTCGAACCTTTGGAATGCCCGAAACAACATTAAATCTAAGAATCATACCTAAAACCAACTAAATTCAACTTATGAACTTTAAGTTCTTGAATTCACTTTCAACATGCCGAAACATACCTATACTACTCGGAATGACGCCAAATTTTGCGAGCAAGTCATAAATGACATAACGGAGCTATTCCCGGTCTCGGAATTCCATTCGGACCTCGATATCACAAAAACACGTTCCAAACCTCAATTTTTGAACTTAAGGAATCATATTTCACTATTTGGCGCTGAAACGCTCCTGGGTCATCCAAAACCCATTTCGAACATACGCCCAAGTCCAAAATCATCATACAAACCTATTGGAACCTTCAAATCCTGATTTCAAGATTGTTTACTGAAAATGTTGACCGAAGTCAAACTTGACCTTTAAGGCCAACCTTAAGGAACTAAGTGTTCCAAATCTCACCCAAACTCTCCTGAATACTAAACTAATCATCCCCGCAAGTGATAAACCAGTAAAAGCAAGTACGGGAAGTTTCATTTAGGGGCACGGGGTTAGAACGCAAAATGACCGGTCGGATCGTTACATTCTCCACCTCTTAAACAAACGTTCGTCCTCGAATGGGTCTAGAATCATACTTGGAGTGCTGAACAAGTGTGGATATCTGCCCCGCATGCCCTCCTCAGGCTCCCAAGTCGCCTCCTCGACAGGTTGGCCCCTCCACTGGACCTTTACGGCGAAAACCGTCTTAGACCTCAACTAGCGATCCTGCCTGTCAGTAATAGCAACTGGCTCCTCCTCGTAGCCTAATCTCTCGTCTAGCTGAATGGTACTAAAATATAACACGTGAGAGAAGTCGGTGTGGTACCTCCGGATCATGGAGACATGAAAGACCGGATGAACTCATGATAAATTGGGAGGTAAAGAAAGCTCATGAGCAACCTCCCCAACTCGCCTCAACACCTCAAACGGACCTATAAACCTTGGGCTCATCTTGCCTTTCTTTACGAATATCATAATTCCCTTCATCGGCGAGACTTTCAAGAACCTTCTCGCCGACCATGAATGATACATCACGCGCCTTCTGATCCACGTAACTCTTCTGTTTGGACTGTTTTGTGCGAAGCCTTTCCTAAATCAGCTTCACTTTTTCCAAAGCATCCTTCACCAAATCGGTGCCATATAACTTAGCCTCGCCAGACTCAAACCACCCGATGGGAGAACGACATCGCCGACCATACAAGGCCTCAAATGGATCCATCTCAATGTTGGACTGATAGCTGTTGTTATAAGCAAACTCGGCCAAGGGCAAATACTGATCCCACTGCCCTCCAAAGTCAATCACACATGCCCTGAGCATGTCCTTTAATATCCGAACTGTCTGCTCCGACTGCCCGTCGGTCTGAGGGTGAAATGCCGTGCTGAGCTCTACTCGGGTGCCTAACTCACTCTGTACCGCTCTCTAGAAGTGCGAGGTGAACTGAGGACCCTTATCTGATATAATGGACACAGGCACACCGTGCAACCGCACTATCTCCTGAATGTAGATCTAGGCCAACCTCTCTGAAGTATAAGCAGTGGCTACTGGAAGGAAATGTGCCGACTTGGTCAACCTATCCACAATCACCCAAAACGCATCAAACTTCCGCGAAGTCTATGGCAACCCAGCTACGAAGTCCATAGTGATGCGCTCCCATTTGCACTTAGGTATAGGCATCTGCTGGAGTCGGCCTCCTGGCCTCTGGTGCTCATACTTAACCTGCTGGCAATTTAGACACCTAGCCACATACTCCACTATGTCTTTATTCATCCTCCTCCACCAATAGTGCTACCTCAGGTTACGATACATCTTCGTAGCACCAGGATGAATAGAATACCGGGAACTGTGAGCCTTATCTTGAATCTTCTCCCTCAGGCCATCAACATTAGGAACACATAGGCGACCTTGAAGTCGCAGAACACCATCCTCGCCAATAGAAACCTCCTTGGCACCGCCCTGTAGTATCGTCTCCCCGAGAACTGTCAAGTGCGGGTCATCAAACTGTCGAGCCTTGATTTGCCCCAACAATAAAGACTGAGCAACAACACATGCAAGAACCTGGCTGGGCTCGAAAATGTCCAGCCTCACAAGTCTGTTAGCCAAGGACTGAATGTCCAAAGCTAGTGGCCTCTCCTCTACTGAAATGACAGCCAAGCTACCCATACTCTCTGTCTTTCTACTTAAGGCATCTGCAACCACATTCGTCTTGCCCGGATGATAAAGAATAGTGATGTCATATTCCTTTAGCAACTCGAGCCATCTACACTGTCTCAAATTAAGATCCCTCTGCTTGAACAAGTGCTACAAGCTGCGGTGGTCTGTATAGACCTCACAGGACACCCTATACAAGTAATGCCTCCAAATTATAAGAGCATGAACAATCGCTGCCAACTCCAAATCGTGCACATGGTAGTTCTTCTCATGAACCTTCAGCTGACGTGAAGCATATGCAATAATTTGCCCTTCCTGCATCAACACACATCCCAAGACAACGCGTGAAGCGTCGCAATAAATTGTATACATCCCTGAACCGGAAGGCAACACTAGAACTGGTGATATGGTCAACGCTGTCTTGAGCTTCTGAAAGCTCGCTTCACACTCGTCGGACCATCAGAATGGGGCACCTTTCTGGGTCAATCTAGTCAGAGAGGCTGCAATGGATGAAAATCCCTCCACAAACCGGCGATAATAACCTGCAAATCCCAAGAAGCTCCTGATATCATTCGCGGATGAAGGGCGTGGCCAACTCTGAACTGCCTCAATCTTCTTGGGATCCACCTTGATACCCTCTCTGGATACCAGATGTCCCAAGAATGCCACAGAATCTAACCAGAACTCACACTTGGAGAACTTAGCATACAACTTTTGTTCCCGCAAGGTCTGTAGCACTACTCTCAAATGCTGCTCGTGCTCCCCCAGGCTACGCGAGTAGACCAAGATGTCATCAATGAAGACAATGACAAAGGAATCAATATAAGGCATGAACACCATGTTCATCAAATTCATGAACATTGTTGGGGCATTAGTCAAGCCAAAGGACATCAGCAAACTCTCAAACCACTAGCACTGAATCAATCGTCGGAGACTCTGCGGTGGTGTCCCGCACATAAGAAAGATAAGCCAAACAACCCTTCTCGACCATACGTCGAGCCTTCAGAAAAGAAACAACCCGACTAGTTGCACTAACTGAGGAACCTTTCCACTCCAATCTCGTAAACTCGGGCATGGCTAAGGTAACAGTCTTGGCATGGCAATCTAGGATGGCATGGTAAAGAGATAACCAACCCATGCCCATGATGACCTCAAAATCAGTCATATCCAGTAACAAGAGGTCCGCTCTGGTCCCACAGAATGTGACCACACAGGACCGATAGATCCGGTTCACAACCACACAATTGCCCACAGGAGTGGACACATGAATAAGAGTACCCAAGGACTCACGAGGAATATCCAGGAAATGAGCAAACAAAGATGATACATATGAATAGGTAGACCTTGGATCAAATAATACTGAAGCATCCCTACCGCATACCTAAATATTACATGTGATCACGGCATCTAAGGCCACTGCATCTGGTTTGGCCGGGAAAGCATAGAATTTGGCTGGAGCGCCGGCTAACTTTCCTCCACCCGATTGAACAGGAGCTGGCTGAGCTCCTGCTACCTGGCCCCAACCTCTGGGGCAACCTCTACCAGCTTGTCCACCACCTCTAGGTGGTCGGACCACTTGTGCTGAAACCATAGGCTGATGACCCTGTTGCACTGCCTTGCCTAGAAGTCTGGGGAAAAACCTCTTCATGTGACCTAGATCCCCACACTCATAACAACCTCACGGTACCACAACCTTCTGCCCTGAAGAAGAACCCTGAATAGCTGGAGGACGGTATGAACTCTCTAGTATAGCATTGAAGTAAGAGTTGGAAGATCCCCGATGACCAGAATACCCGCCGGAGGAACCCTAAATAGCTTGTGGGCGATAATAACTCTCCGGCATCGCACTAAAATAAGGCCTCACTGGAGCACCCCGATGAGGTGGGGGGTGCTGAATATGGGGGCCTGCTGGGCTGGCCCCTACCAAACTGACCTTTCCCCGTAGCCGGGGCACCTCTAAAATCCCCAGAAAATCAAGCTCTCTTAACCTGCTATCCCTGCTATCTGCTCCTCAAATGATAGCCCTCAATTCTGCGAGCGATCTCCACTACAAGCTGATAAGGAGTCCCCATCTCTACCTCACGGGCCATGTTGGCCCTAATACTAGTGTGAAACCCTGCTACAACCCTCTGCACTCTCTCTGTGTCAGTAGGAAGTATTATAGATGCATGATGAGACAACTCAGAAAACCTCGCCTCTTAGTCGGTCACCTATATCTGACCCTGCTCCAACTGATACTGAAACTCTTCCCTCTCGGAGGGTGGAATATACCTTTCCAGGAATAAATGAGTGAACTGCTCCCAAGTGATGGGAGGAGAATTCGTTGGTCTGCCAAGAATATAAAACTGCCACCATCTGCGGGCCCTGACCTCTAGCTGGAAAGTAGTGAAGTCAACTCTGCGAGACTCCAGTATCCTCATGTTGTGTAGTCTGTCTCTACACCTATTAATAAAATCCTGACCATCCTCATGACGCTCGCCTTCGAAGACAGGAGGGTGCAGTCTGGTACATCTGTCTAATAGCTTCTGCAGATCGTCGTCCGCAGTTGGTCTAGGCTCAGGTGTTGCTGCTGCTAATGGCTGGGCTCCACCCGCGGGCAGTGTACCCGGAGTCTGATATACCGCGGCTGCATGTACTGGGTCTTGGGAAGTAAGGGTTTGTGCTCCCCCTCCCTCCTAAGATGTGGCCGGGTCTGCTGGAAATAAACCAGCCTGGGTCATAGTGTCCATGAACCGCATCATACGACCCATAACCTCCTGGAAGCCCAGCGTCGTCATGAAATCCACCAGGGCAGGATCTGCTGCGAGCGCCTCACCCTACTCCTCAATAGTAGGATCCCTGTTGGGTTCGCTGGTGGTGCAACTTGGGCAGCTCTAGGACGCCCCCGTCCCCTACCTCGATCTAATGCCCTACCCCGGCCTCTACCTCGGCCTCTAACGGTCGGGGTAACGGCCCCTACCGGGTCTGGAACATCGGTTGTGCACGTCTACACTATCTGTGAGAGAATGGAATAGTGAGATTTAGCATACTATCAATTGCACAATAGAAGATGAATAAAGAGAGATTTCCTAACACCCTATAGCCTCCCGAAGATAAATACAGACGTCTCCGTATTGATCCGCAAGACTTTATTAGGTTTGCCCGAAACTTGTGAGACCTACGTGAACCTAGAGATCTTATACCATGTTGTCACGACCCAAATCCAAATTTTTAGGTCGCGATGGCGCCCAAAACTGATGTCAGGCAAGCCAACACTATTCGTTTAGTGGGTCTAGTTAAATTTTATGAAAACCTTTCCATCATTTCAAAATTTTAGTCGCTAAGCATGAAAATGTAGTAAAAGCAAGGGCATTTAAATTTGCATAGCACAAGAAATCAACCTTAATTAATTATATATCTAAAAGAATGGTCTACTAATGTGTGTGCCAGGAACTAGTGTCACAAGTTTACAAGCATCTAGTAGAAAGAATCAAAAGATATGTCTATCCTACTGTCTTAGAGGATAGAGACAGAATGACAAAAGGGAAGACTCCAAAGTGCTGCTGAACGGCATCAAGGGAAGCAGCTCACCGTGAAGCCTCTATCAACAGAAATCAAGAACGGGCTCCAGACTGATAACCAGATGCACCTGCCTCAGGACTTGTACAAATTAAGTACAAAAGCATAGCATGAGTACATAAACATTATGTACCCAGTAAGTATCCAATCTAATCTCAAAGAAGTAGTGACGAGAGGTCGACTTGACACTTACTAGGGCCAAAACAGTATATTAAATTGTAAGGCTAAGCATGAATAGCAAGTATGAATAAATAACAAAGACTAGAAATGCGAAGTCTTCCCACAAGTATATTTATATGTCAAACTCCTATCATACATGTTACTAATTCTTGTTCCAGGACATTTAACAGTTTAACAATCACGAAAATGTATCATGCAAGTAGCATGTGCATAGTGTGCCGAGGACGTACGACCCGATCCAACAAAATAATAAATGTGCATTGCCGAAGGGTCGAACTACGCGAGCCATATATGCATATATTAACCTGCCGAGGCGAACGGCCCGCTCCCATGAAAGTAGTGAAAGAAATCACCTCGCTCGCGGAATATAATTGCGAAGCGGTTTCGCATTAGCATAACACATCTCCTTAATCCATTTCTTTTCAAATTAAAGATTTACTTGAAACCTTTAAGTTCTTAAGTTATCGATATAAACTTCTGTTCAAAGGAATTAACACATGTAATTTAATTAACAACGTTCACAAGGCATGGTGTAAATCTAACTACACGGACATAACAAGAATAGTCACTACGCACGGACTCTCGTCACTTAGTACGTACATAGTCTCGCACACGTTATTTACAAAAACAATTATTTCACCTAGGGGAAAGTTCCCTCTTACGAGGTTAGAAAGGAGACTTACCTCGTTTGAAGCCTACTTCCCGATTCAAGAATGCGCCCGAATCTCCAAATTTGTCGCCCAACAACTCGTAACTAACCAAACATTACATGAATTAATCAATCTATGTTCGAAGTTCACAATTTCCTATTTAGATGGTTACCCAACCTAGTTTTTGCAAGATTCCTAAAATTCAACCCGGGCCCACATGCTCGAATTCCGGAAATTTTCAAGGATACCCATAACCTAAGGATCAATAATATATGATTTTTACTAGATTCCATAACAAATTCCGTGGTAAAAATCCTATTTTATCAAAACCCTAGGTTTTGCTCTAAATTCATGATTTTCACTAATTTTTGTGTATTAATCTACCCATAAACTAAGTAATAAACTCACATTAAGTAGGAAATACATTACCTCAAGATGCTAAGTCGAAATTCCCTCCTTGGAAGCTCCTAAATGGCCCAAGTAATGAATGAAGTGTGTTAAAAATGACACACTCCCGTATTAAATGAAGGCACTTCCTTCAGCGATTCCGCACCTGCGGTTAGGGACCGCATCTGCGGTCTTGCTTCTGTGAGGGAAGGGGCGCATATGCGGAGATGGGACGTACTAGTTGGGGCCGCATCTGCGGTCTGTGGCTACTTCTGTGGTTCCACTTTTGAGGAAGTGAGGACCGCATATGCAGATATTAGGCACACACTCCTTTTTCGCATCTGCGAGGCTATGACCGCATTTGCGGTCTCGCAATTGCGGGTGGTCAATCGCAGGTGCACTCGCACCAGCAGCTCTTTAAGATCTTGGACTTGCCTCGCGCGATGTCCGAACGGCATCCCCCCCCTCCCCGAGCCCCCGTCCAACTATACTAATAAGTTCTAAATCATAATACGGACTCGCTCGAACCTTCAGAACACCCGAAACAACATTAAATCTAAGAATCATATCTAAAACCAGCTAAATTCAACTTATGAACTTTAAGTTTTTGAATTCACTTTCAACATGCCGAAACATACCTATGCGAATCGGAATGATGCCAAATTTTGCGAGCAAGTCATAAATGACATAACAGAGCTATTCTCGGTCTTGGGATTCCGTTCGGACCTCAATATCACAAAAACACGTTCCAAACCTTAATGTTTGAACTTAAGGAATCATATTTCACTATTTGGCGTCGAAACGCACCCGGGTCATCCAAAACCCGATTTGAACATACGCCCAAGTCCAGAATCATCATACGAACCTATTGGAACCTTCAAATACTGATTCTGAGGTCGTTTACTGAAAATGTTGACCGAAGTCAAACTTGGCCTTTAAGGCCAACCTTAAGGAACTAAGTGTTACAAATCTCACCCAAACTCTCCCGAATCATGAACTAACCATCCCCGCAAGTCATAAACTAGTAAAAGCAAGTAAGGGAAGTCTCATTTAGGGTCACGGGGTTCTAGAACGCAAAACGACTGGTCGGGTCGCTACATTCCTCATAGCATAGTCTCAAAGGAGGGCACCATATCTTTGACGGAGTAAATTGGCATCAAATTTTGTTTGTGGAACCAAACCAAAAGTGCTCAGAAACTCTACATATACCGCGACATGCAACCCACAATCCTTGAAAAAATATATTAAAACAATTAAAAATAATTCATATTATTAGATCTAAAAATGATACAAGGAAGAGGATTAAATACATATATGCTCTCAGATTTTTGTTGAGGCAGATTTGAAATGAAAACAACATCAAAGGGATCAGTTTGTGCCTTGTCTCATGCTGATTCATGAGACCAATCTATGCCTTGCTTATCTCTGTAAAAATCATTGATCGATAGATATAGAGGTACAAGCATAGCTAGCTTATCTATCTCAGAAGCCACATAGGTATCATGATCTGTTGGTATCAATACATTGTCAACAGTATGCCACGGTACATTAGCTAGCAATTTGTATCCCCTTATGTACTCACATACCACTCCCTCTTCTTTGGCTACATTTGCATTACTATCTGTATCAGCATACCTGTCAAAGATTTCAGAGATTCTTGTCTTGAATATACAATCAACAGTTGTATACATGAAGTTGGTTGTTTGGTTGTACTTGCCCTTCTTTCTCAAGTAGTAAAGTATGAAATCAATATGCTATATATAAAATTGAATACATAGCGTCAGTACATTGAATGAAATCAAGAAAACATACTAAATATAGAAACTGAATTTAGAAATTTCAGCTGCTGAAAAAAAAATTGAACTTACAAAATTGAATTTAGGATACATAATGTTGAATACATGTATGTATTTGATATTGAATACAGTTAAATACATTCTGGTAACTATATACATATTGATAAACGAAACATATTGCTCGATATCAAGTCATACAATTAAGAATCTAATAAAGAATACATACTGCTTTTAACAAGTTGCTAGAGAAAACTGTGAAATAAATATAAACCTGAATACAGTTAAATACACAAAATACCCATAACTCATTGGATTAACCCCAGGATCAAATGTGTATTATCAACAACAGGGAACAAACATAACTCATATAACTCAACTAATTACATAGCACATCAACAATATAAAATACAAATGCATACAAATATGTATGAGTTCTCAAACAGTGAAATATACAATTAGACAAACCAAATACAATAAAATGGGATAAACTGAATTTGAAAGGGGTATATCTTACATTGTCATTCCATAGTTTACCGTCAAACGAGAGAAGGTACAACCAATTTGTTGAAGTGACTTGATCAACTCCAAAATCCAACGGTATATGCAGTGTTGACTTGTTCTTCTTGTAATGGTCTTCCAAATCACTTCTACAATGAATTTTAAAAGACATTATATCTATATTTTAAATTATAAATATATATTCGACATATTGGGTAAAAAACTTACTTTTGATCATGTTTAGCGAGAAGACCTTCATGAACCCATTTCTCGTACTCCTGAATGACTAATGTAGGATGTGGCCCCGATATTAAATCATCTTCAAAAGGCCCCGATATTAAATCATCTTCAAAAGAGTGTTTTTTGTCAAAATATGGGAGTCAGCTTAACTGAGGTACCTATTGTTCATTGAAGTCATGAATAGAGACATTTAATTATAGATACCATGGGGAAATATATCATAAATTTATAATACATTATTTTTTTAGCTGAATTTACTAACATGCGGAGTCGAAGTTTGACTCGTAAGGCGAAGAATACCATCTACTTGGACGTCGATTCCTATGAGAGGGTAATGGGGTTGAATCAACATTTTTTGCTGCATGATGTATACAATTCTAGTTTCTGGAATTTGACTTGGAAGAAACTTGTCCGCCAACTCAAATTGCGATACATGTACTTCTTTAGATACACCCTCGTAGCATATAGGTGGTACACTACACAACACCTCAGATGTTGTATTCTCCTAAACTCTTACTTCACCACAAATAGAATTAACATATGTATTCTGTTAATGTATACATATGTATATGAGTGTATTATAAAATTTCTAAAAAGATAATACATCACATGTTTTGAATAAATCTAAATACATCTAAAGCCTAAACATGTTTATATGTTTGAGGTATAAGTACAGTCTATTTAGAATCAAAGCTTAAATACATCTAGATAATGTTTTAATACATCCGAATACATCAACATACAATATTCAAAGATCAAAAGTAATATGTACAAGTACAGTTCATTTAGAATACAAATAAATACAACTGCACGCATGTTTCAGTTTATGTATTGTGATAACCCAAAGTGTCACGACCCAAATCCTAAATCAGGTCGTGATGGCGCCCAACACCGTTGTCAGGCAAGCCAACATCGATTTACTAGTGAATTTTATTTAATTTACCAAAACATTTCCAATACTTACTTGATTTAGATTTAAGACATTTAAGAAAAAACGGATAACTTAGGCGATATTAAACAGAAATAGCCATGAAAGTCATAATTTAATATTTACATCCCCAAAATAATGTCTACTAATGTGTGTGCTAGAAACTAGTGTCACACGTCTACATGCATCTAGTAGAATAATATCAAAAGAATAAAAGTATGTCCTACTGTCTGAGTAAGTATAGACAGAAATGGCAAAAGAACAGCTCCAAAGTGCTGCTGGAAATCGCCAGGAGAAGCAGCTCACCGTGAAGCCTCGACTAGATATAAATCATGAACGAGCTCCGGACTGATACCCAGATGCACCTGCCTCAGATAGTGTATAATTAAGTACAGAGTGTAGCATGAGTACATAAAATAATATGTACCCAGTAAGTATCCAGTCTAATCTCGAAGAAGTAGGGACGAGAGGTCGACTTGACACTTACTAGGGTCCAAACAGTATATTTAGGTGTATAAATTAAAAAGAGTAACAAGTACACATGGATAATAGATCAATGAATATCTAGCATATTTACGAAACCTATTTCGAGTCGAAACTCCAACAAACAAATTTCAAATCTATTCTTTCAAGTCATTTAACAATTTTTAAGTCGTGAATAATATCAAACAAGTATTATGCGCACAATTTATGCATTTATTAACCGGCCGTGGCGTACGGCCTGCTCCCATGAGAGTAGTGGAAAGAATTACTCCGCTCGCGGAATATATATATTGCGAAGCGGTCACACATAAACATAACATCTTTCTTTAAATTATTTTCCAAAAATAATAATGATTCATCTGAAAACACCTATTAAGAGAACTTCATGAAATAAATTTGCATACGAAGGAATTACAAGGTATATAGTAAATTATGAAATTCACAAGGCATGGTGTGAACCTAACTATCCGGACATAATAGGAATAGTCACTACGCATGGACTCTCGTCACATCGTACGTACGTAGTCCCCGCACTTAATAACACATAATCATTTATTTTATCTATGGGGATAATTCCCTCTTACGAGGTTAGAAATGAGACTTACCTCGTGTCAAGTCTACTTTCCGGGTCAAGAATGTGTCCGAAACTCTAAATTCGTCGCGCAAGGACTCAAAACTAGCGAAATATTGCATAAATAAATCAATATATACTCAAAAGTGTGAAATTCCACTATTTAAGTGACTATTTCATCCTAAATTACAAAATCTCAAAATATACCCCCCCCCCCCCCCCCCC